>KN825031.1:0-37811 GCA_000827395.1 Paxillus rubicundulus Ve08.2h10 | reverse complement strand
ATTGTTGAATGGATTTGTGTAATTATTTTTTTATCTGGAAGGGGAAGCAGGATGCTATATCTCACTTACAGGAAGCATCAAGATCCACAAAGAAATGTGGGTGCTACAAGCAAAAGCTGCACAAAAAGCCACAGAAATGAAAAGCCAAGCTGAGGTAACACTAGGGAGAGAAGGATGACAGGGAGGGGGAGAGGGATGAGGGAAACATGACAGGAATGGAATCCACCCTTTATATCCAAGATCCCCAAAACCTTTTCTGTTCTGACAGAGCAATGGCAACACCACTGCATGTTGCATCATCCCTGCCCATTGCATTGTTCCCTCCTGTTGCATCCCCACCCATTGCAACACCTCTCATATGCAAGCAAGATGTAGCCACTGCAAATACTGCAACCTCCCAGCATGTGGTAATGCCAATGCAATCTCTGGTTATGCCCCCACCTTCCAATGTCCCATACCCTCAAGCCCTCAGAATGCCCTTCAATGTCTATGGATCGCAGTTCATTTCCCCAGGGGCTCAGCTGTTGGACCCCTTCCAGAATGCCAGTTCATTTGGACCCAATTTAGACAACTTTGTACCATCCAATTTCAGCTTCATGTCAAGGTTAAACAATCCTGTGCCTGGTCTGGATCTTGCACCTCAGTGGGGAAATGGCACAACTTTTACTCCTCAGGTGGCAGTGGACCCTCAGTGGATGTACCATGGATCCACACAAAGCAACTCCCAGCACAGCTCAGTCTCAAGTCCAACTCTGGCAGGACAAGCTCCAATGTCTGGTGAGCCCCTCACTCACTGCTTGTGTCCCTATACCTTCAACAACTCATACCTGAACTACTCATCTGCTGGTCAAGCCTATGGTTTATTTGCACCCACTCAGCAAAACTTTGACTTCTTGCAAAACACACCAGCAATGGGCTATGGGGCAGGGATGTTCAATGGTAGTCAGCTGGGCTATCATTTGGATGGAGTTCCACAGATTCGTTCTGCTAGGTCCCCTACTGACCTCCCACTTCCACCATCATCTGATGCACAGCCTCCTAACCCACTCAGAGATGTTCCTGTGCAACTGACACCAATCCTCCCCCCAACAGAACCAGGGGTGTTCAAGCTCCCCAAGTCAAATGTCCCAGCTGTACAGTCCAAACATAAGTCTGTCCAGTCTCAGTGCACACAGCGAGACAACACAATCAGAGACCTGGGAAAAGAGAATGAGGTTCCTCCAGCTCAGAATGTGCAGAAGCCAAAGAAAAAGTCCAAATGCCCTGCAGCTGATGGAGTTGACAAGGGTGAAAAGAAGTCCAAGTAAGTGACTGTCCAAGATGTGTATCTGTGATCACAGACTGACAGTAGACTCAGGAAGAAAAAACAAAATTGGTCTGACTCAGAGGGTATGCTCGTCAACTGTCAGGATAGTACTATCATTACAATACATGTCTTGGCCCACTATTGGAGCTCAGTCTGGGCAATTTGACTCAGTGATATTTATGAAGCGTCTAGTACCTTGTATTTATCATGATACTTTGAAACATCTCCACAGAATGCAATATCTTGAGTATCTAATTGGACTTGGTGTATATACAGATGCTCAGCAGGTAAAAGAATTAGTGGACAATTGAGATACACACAGTATGAGCACATTGAAGAGCACTAAGGATAGCAGGGAGGGGTGACCCTGTCATATTGCAAGACAGTTTTCAGGAAAGAATATTAATATTGTTGCATTGCAAACACAGCATGGGGGATGGGGGTCATGAGGGCATTGAGGGAATGTATTGCAAGAGAACCAAGTAAATGCTAAGAAAGAGCAGGGTCATGTTGCAACAGGCTACCAGAGAGGTTGCAAAAGGGCCAGTGAGCAAATCCCAGGAGGTGGTGTGAAGGTCATGTTGCAACAAGGCATGACTACAGAGCAAGTTGCAACAGCATGGGGCAGACACCAGGAAAGGGGAATATCACATTGCAACAGGGATGAGGGAGGGGGCAAGAGGAACGACATATTGCAACAGGTTACTGGGTAGGTTGCAAGAGGACTGAGCAAATCCCAGGAGCAGTAAGGTCATGTTGCAACAAGGCACAGCCATAAAGCAGGTTGCAACAGACAGGGTGGATGCCAGGAAAGGGTAACATCACACTGCAACAGGGATGGGAGAGGGTGCAGGAGGACTGACTAGATGCCAGGAAAGGGCAGGATGATATTGCAATGGGCCACCAGGAAGGTTGTAAGGGGACTAACCAGATGCCAGAGGATGTCAAATTGCAATAGGCCAATAGGTAGTGATGTATCAGACCTGGCTTGGCCCAAAAACACTGGCTTGGTAGTAGGAAATGCAGCAAATCCTACATTTTATGATAGACAATATTGAAAGTGGTGTTTGTATACTAAACCTCTACATCTGAGTCATCTGAAAGTTCCAAAATCCAGCTCAAGTCCTCTGCAGCTGAGGATTCTGCAGCAACAGTATAATCTTCCTTCTCCATTTCAAGTTCCAGAGCAGAAAATGGAGGAGGTTCATGAAACATGAGATCCCAGTTATAAAGCATGCAAAGAACTTGGATGGCCAATATCACCTTTCAAGCAGTTGTGCCGCTTAGTGATGGTTAATGCAGCTGCAGAAAATGCATGCTCACTTGAAACTGATGTGGCCATGATGGAGAGGTAATCTCTGGAAAGGGATGCCCACACAGGATACTGTTGGGCATTGATCTAAGATTACATATGTTAGTAGTCCTCTGAAGTTGAATGGACACAAATACTTACCCCTCATTACTGAATGATAGTTAATCTGTTAGGAAGAGAGGTAGCAGAGTAAAGATAGAGGTTGAACTCCTTCAACCATGGAGACTGTGGATCTACATTCTGATCCCCCTCCTCAAATAAACCATCCTCATCACTGGAAAGCTCCCATAGAAGTTGTGGAAGCTTTCCCTTCCTCCTTCTGGGTGATGGTGGACCACCATCCTCACCATATAACTTGATGAAGTGAATTGTGTACATGCTAGAAAGTTGTATATATTCATGCCAAGGCTTACCAGTTCTTCTGCACTTTTGAGAACCTTAGCATGCAAATCTTTTCCCCAATACTTCTCAAAGTATAAGTCCTTCTGAGAAGGACCCAACACTATGGTAGTCAAATTAGAGTGATACCATGACACCACAGAAACATACAAATAATCAAGGTGTATGCATCAGAATCAGCAGAGTTGAGATGTCAATTTTGCCATGTGATGTGGTTGAAGGGGCTGTACAGGCACTTTGTCATCACTTAACATGCTGGCAGTGTGATAAGTGCAGGCAATGATAATCAATGGAAGCTCACACTGGGTTATGCATGTGACAGTCACAGTGGAATATTATTTCTGAATGTTACAGTGCTTGAGTGATGGTGGTCACCTGTATAGTTCAAACTGCCCCACAGCATAATAGATAATATGTTATTAGATTTAAAAACCAAAGTCTTCATCATTTCTGGTGTGTGAGTTTACTTTATACCTATTTATTACTCCTAGCTAATCCCTAGTAGTCTGGGCAATCACTGCCCTCTTATAGTTTTTATCAGGCCAGAAATCAGTGGTATGAGAAAGCAGTGAACATGACCACAATGGACACAACACTTGCTGAAGGGTTACAAGCATACACTGGGCAGCAAGCTGCATTGCACTGAGAGCTTGCACAATCTTTTGAACATACCTGGTGTGATACTCAGCACCTGCTTGACATTGTAGACAGTGCAGAAACATCTCCCCCTTCCCCCTCACCTTAACTGTACAACTTTGTGAAGTCAGGAGAAATCCATATCATTGTAGTATATAGTATCCATACATCAATCTCCACCATGAATATATCAATCCCAGTTCAGTAAGAGTATTCCCAGTCCAAGGGACTACCAAGGGGGTGGACTTAGTTTGGGGTGTGTGAATGTCACAACCTTGAGTTCAATCCAACACAAGCATGTTGCAACCTACATAGACACATTGCAAGCATGTCTTGACTCTTGCATCTCTGATGGCCAGCATGTTGCAACAGGTCCTGTGATACATATTGCAATAGTATTACATTTGCACCACATATGTATGGGTGGGGAGGGACACCTTGCAAGTCACAATACACTGGAAATATTGCAAACATGTTGCACAACTTACTGAGGGGGAATATTGCAAAATGACCAGTAATTTGCAGGGTGAATATGAGTTGTCAGGGCAGGACAAGGTATGTTGTAAAGTCAAGTTCAATGACTTGTTGTAATACAGTGGAGAGATTATGGCCATGTTAAAAAAAGTGCTGTGTAGGGCCAGGGACATTGCAAAACAGCCAGGAGTACTTGGCAGGCTAACAGGCTACTAGCAGTACCATGAATCATGCAACCCAGCAAGTCATCCAGGGCAGGAGGGCGTATGTTGCAAAACAACCAGCATGGTTCATTGCAACACTGTGGAGGGACTACAAAGGGGGACATTGCAAATTTGCAGGCTAACAGGCTACTGTGAATTGTGCAATTAGTACCCATGGTAATTAGCATGAATATTGCAAAAAGCACACAGGATGTGCTCTTACTGCCATGGAATTATCTTGCTTGCATCCAGGTGTGTAATGTGATAGTTGCACAACTTGTGAACCAGCAATCACACCACAGCCTCTACTTAGTGGTGCCATTCACAATCACACTCTGGACCAATGGTTGCCAGGACCACATTGTTTCCACTCATTACTAGTAGACACCTCACCTGCATCATTTGAAGGTGTTTAAGCAGCAGTATTGTGATGGACATTGATCCTGGTCAAAGTAACATAGGAATTAGCAGACAGAGTTTTACCATTCCCTGTGCCAACTGTAATGACAGTATCACAGCCATTTAAGATCATGAGAGAGGCTTGGAGCTAAAAAATGTGGGGGACAATCTTTGATGAAGTGAGGATGTAGATGATTACACAGGCTCGCAGTGCATCTAGTTTGTCTTGAGCCAACAGTGTTGTCAAATATTCTAACAGAAGTCAGTCATTTATGGCAGTTCAGGCAACCTGGTCAAGGATATCCATGGGAATATCGAGAATAGTCAAAATTACAACGGAGATACTCGTATTGGAGGATGTCAATGGATGATTGTGACGTGTCAAGGATGCACTACACATTTAATTTCTACTTTAATTTCTCATTCGTTTCAGTTATTTTTCACTGAGGAAATTGCAGTTTCACCATTGACTGCAAATCACGTGAACCGACGAACCCGCTCCATCCACCAAAGCCTCAACGAATGTGGACTCGATGGAGCTCTAAAAGAGAGGGCGTCTGAATTCCACTTCAGTCACTAGACTGTGTTATCGTGAAACTGGGTCCCTCTCCTTTGGAACTGCAGGTGTGACTTGCCAAGGCCCGAAACGAACGCTAGAAAATTCCATTAGCACGTTATAGGACGATTGACGTGGGGAAAATCGACCGCTTAAATGTTGACCACATTATCTGATAGATAAATATTATCTCACTACTTATACTACAAGACAGATGCAAAGATAGAATACACTGCCCTGTCGTTAGTTTACCACATGCACCGAGATGCAAATTCTGCAGGGATCCTCGAGTTGGCTAAAGTACCAACCCAGGTGTGAACGCTGATGAGGGGCCAATTTGTTCCCCCACAGGCAATTTTACTTGATTACCAGGAAAAGCGATGATGGGACCCCACATGCGTGGAGATTGTAGGTTCCCGTATGTAGAGGCACATTACCAAGATGGGGATGTGATTCGTATTACGAGTGGGTGGAGGTACAAACAAGAGTGGAGGTGTAAAGCTAGCAGCTCATACCAGTACAGTAAAGGACGATGCTAATAAATGAAGAAACAGACGAGATTGGCTCATAGATACAACTAGGCTGATACACCGATTACTGAAGGGGGTAAACGGGTCTGAGTAGCCTCAGGAGCATTCGGAGAGTCGTCCGGTGCAGATTCCCTACCAGGTCCGGTTGATAGAAGAGAGCCGATGGCCATTGATGTTCTGGATCTGGGTGAGTATTCTTCGGAATCACTACGCGAGGACGAATAAGGAGAGGGTGGGAGTTCACGTGACGACGGATGTGATGTGCGTGCATCGTGGTGCGAGGACGATGCAGGGGAGCGAGAGGAACGTTGACGTTTGCGGGGTGGCTGTGACTGATGGGGCGGATCCCTTGAGGGAGGTGGGAGGGTGTGGGACGATGCAGATGGATGACTGTTAGACAGATTGCCAGGATGGCGGTTATGCTTTGAGGAATTCAGGTATGGTGATTGTAAGAAACTTTGTGGTGGCACAGGAGTCGAAGTACGGGACTCGACAGCGGACAGCTCTAGCAGAGCCCTATGCAATGAGGCTACAGCGGCCATTCGCTGGGTTGGATGTAAGCATAGGAGGCTGGGGAGTTGGGGATTGGCAAACCTGGTCTTCAGCACTTTTGGCGTTCAACATGGCAATAAGCATGTCGCGGTCACCATCGCCTTTGGACTTGTATGCACCGAGAATTTCTCTGAGGCTTGGGGGAGGGGTCTGATATTGATGAGTAAACAAAGATGCAGAGGGGCACAAGGAGTGGCGTTACCTGTTCAATAACGTGGCGAGTGGACATGACGAGGTCCGTGTGCTCTGGGGAGAGAGTGTATTCGGAGGGAGGGTACGAGCTGGAGGGGAGAGCGGTGGTATTCATTGGGCAGAAGGGGGTTACAAGCGGCGAGGAGGACTCCACCGTGCAAGTTTTTGTAGGAGAGCCAAGTCCAAATTCTATCTTTGAGCAGTCAGAATATTGGTATATTTAGATTGCCAAGCCAAGGTGAGGCTGAACCCCGAAAAATGAGTGAGTTCTAAATTTGACTGCGAATCGTTATACGTTACTGAACATGCACTCAGTTACTCCCGTCGTCGTCGAAGCCTACAGCGCTGAGACGGTGAAACGAGCCTCCCCGTCCCCATGCACGATGACGGACGACACTGCGATGGCCTGGGGGAAGACCACAAATATCACAGCCTAAAACAGCTAATTTTGAGTGCCTGATACAAGAAAACCTTGGCAGGAAAACCCTATTTATATCCGTAGCTAATTGAGTAATTCCTTCCGAATCCTGTGTTTGCTCGCGGCCCGTGTGACCAATCAAAATTCCCAAAAATATATTCTCACAACTCTATTTTTGCACCGATATCCCTTCCTAATCTGGTGTCCGTGACAACCCAAAGCCTTTCTTGGCGCCCAGCAACGTTGCCAGCGCCCGGCCCTCGGTGCTCGTGAAAAGTGTCTGCCGTCGTTCTCCCGCCTTCGTGCCTCTCAAGCGCTCCCGTTTACCAACTATGTAGGCCACCTTCTCGCTTTCGTTGCTCGTGAGCTCATGCCATGTCTCATCGTGAGCAGGAACACCCATGTCCCAGAGACACCATCACCGACAATCCAAAAACTTCCACTCTACTCCTGGCAAGCTCGTGCATCAAAACCATCGCTATTTTACATTACCGATCATAAAGTAGCGAATGCTCAGCTCGCTCGCCTTCCTCAGGGACCCCTTGGTTTTGATCTCGAATGGCGCCCAAACTTCTACAAGGGCATGAGGGAGAACCCAGTTGCAGTCGTCCAACTGGCAAGTTCTGACACCGTTATTCTCCTGCAAATTAGTGCCATGTCAGGTACCTGCTTCCATCTGGTTGACCGAGTCATGAGTGACCCTTCTCGACCACCCTTCAGAATTTCCCGCTAAACTCAAGGAACTGCTCAGTAGTTCATCCTGGCTCAAGGCTGGCGTCAGCATTCAAAGTATGCCATCACTCCCCTTGAACTAGCTCCCCTCTTAACCACATTCACTCAAGAGGACTGTGAAAAATTATACAACGATCACAAGGTGTCTGTTTGCAACTGTGTCGAGCTTTCTCTTCTTGCTCGCACTGTAGACAATGCTCGATGGAAGGGCAAATATACAGCCCCACTAGGTCTGGCCCGACTGCTTGAGACATATGAACGTGCGACTTTGGCGAAGGGCAAGGTACAACGTAGCAACTGGGAGTTGCCGCTTTCGCAGCCCCAACAACAATGCAAGTCGAACAGCTCAATATTGGTGTTCGCTTCCACGTAATAATAATCTAATCACTTATAGACGCAGCAAACGACGCCTGTGCTGGATACGTCATCTATTCTCACCTCTACAACATGGCCCAGGCGATGAATCCTGTTCCATCACCCGCATACTATTCGTTTAGTGTTGTTGGCGGTATTCTACGCGATGATATTGGTGTATCCCGTTGGCAACCACAAAACCCATTCTATGATCCAGGTCCCCCTCCTCCTCCGAAAGAGCCCAAGAATCCTGATAAAACAAATAAGCACCAGGGCAACTCAGCCGCTTTACAACGATCCTCGAGCGGTATCATACAACGCTCTACCCATCGACCATCGTTCCCAATTTCCTCCATCGCCGTCACGGGCGGTCCCGCCATTCCCGTCGCAAGTAGCAGATTGCCCTTCTGTGACGATCAGTATCCTGTTGATACCCGTGCTCGGCACCATACGGAGAGCGGAGGCGCTCGTGAGCGACCAGTAATTCAAGCGGTTGGTTCGGACGGACGTTGGGGTAACAACAGATATCACCCGACCCGGAGCAGACCTCCGATCCGCACGGACGCCGACACTGCTTGATCAAGCTCCTCAGAGTGCGTTTCTCAGGTTACCATATTGTATTCTACTGGTTGTGTGTTGACTGATAGATCGCGACTCATGGGAGTGGTGAGACCGCCCGAGTCCTAGTAGTGGACTTTTAGCTTTTCAAACCTCTCAATTCGAGGTGCTTGCACGGACATACAAACGTTACGTAGGGGATACAGCAGGTCTCGGCTGTAATGTTAATCTTGCTATCCAGCACTTCGCCAAATCAAGTGGGAACAAACGCAAATATGCTGACCGTGATCTTACTCATCCATAAGTCACTTCGTCCCCAGCGGTGTATGCGAGGCCCGATTACCAGGCCGCCACACCACTGCAAGTTCCGGTAGGAGCTATCGTCGCGGAAGCAGCGCTACTGATCGAAGTGGACATGGGCTTGGGTGTCGCAGTCGCCGTCATGGTCGTGGGGGTCACTGACCCTCCTTCACAAACGCTAACTACCATAAAGGTGTAAGGGCGGGACAAGGGTGAACACACCCGCGCTTCGGTCTCTGCTGCTCGAGAATCGGTAGTCCCCGCTGTAAAAAGCCCACATACCTCCCAAATAGAACCCCTATATGATAACTGCGGACCACCCCGGAAACAAAGGCAGGGGCAAGGTGGGTAGGTAAATACAGTAGAATAAGTGGCCACTAATGCGTCCTTGATCATGAGGTCGTACCTGTTATTGGCTGGTTCGCAAAATTAACTTGCAGAGCCAAATGCGATAACGTTCCTCCATGGAACGTACCGTACGCCTGAGGAGCATCCCATGGCATTGCGCCGCCGAATGAAGGGAAAGCTTCCCTCATCTGAACAGCAATACTGCTCAGGTTCCCAATGGGGGGTAGCCAATTCCGGCTGCTGTACTTGAAGCAGGGGTACCTATATATATATCTCACCTAGTAGCACTGGTGAGCGACCGTGTATCAAGTGGTGGCGAGGCTCGCGTTTGGGTTTGAGCTGGTCTGTTGTGCCCATATGTCCCTGTGGAAGGTCACGGTCCACCCTCTCCATTTTCCCTCGCGATCGTTACTCACCAAATGCCAAAGTCCCAGTCCTGTCAAGACAATCGTGAGCGCATCTGCCGAAACAAGCTACAAACGCTCCCACCGAGACAACATCAGAATTCTGAAGCCCGCACACATCACTGTCTGATAAGATGTTGGTCAAGGGCTTGGAATGCACTGCCTTGACTCACTAAACTGGACGTGGATCAAAACCGACTCGAGCGATCACGCTGCCTGGATACGCATCTGGGAATGGGCACTGCGGTGCACCCTGGAAATGTCCTTGAGCACTGAGTGTACCCAGGCAAGGGTGGTAATACCTGCAACACAGTATCTGTGCAACGTAATTATTAGTCCAGGGTGGTGGGTCGGAACACAGGGAACATGAGTACTGTTAACTAGCCCCAGAGACGAGAGAACGGATCTCTGTAACAAAGGCAACGCAACCCGTGGAAGCACCTCCCTCGATGTCGAGGTCGACACTGGACACATAGCCCCAGCACCATAGCGTCCTGTCCTACTAAGCATGACTCACCCGTCCAACACTGTGCCACCGAAGGGCCGCATGGTACTGCTTCCACCCAAGAATAAATCCGAGACTACCCCGTCATTAGATGTAAGGTGGATGGCGAATTTTCTTACTGGTCTGTGCGAAAGTCTGCGCCTGCGTATCATCGGTGAAGCCGGTGCCATAGCTTGCCCTTCCAAGAGAAATCGGTCCGAGAACGTAGCATTATTCGTCGGGTTGCAAGTCTAGGAAAAAGGGTCAGCAGCTGAGTGGGAACCATACAGGTCCAGTTGCATACACTGGCCAGGTTCAACACAGGCATTCCGCCCAGTATTCAAGAACGTGTCCACGAAAGCGATGGGTATGGTATCGACGGCATCATCTTCCATACCACAATTAAGTACGCATACATGATTTTCACGAGGACGAGATACCTGGCAATAGTATGATATTGGCTGTTGCAAATAAACAGACGGTCGGTGCGTGTTGCACCATAGGCCAGTAGCTAAGCCATAGCATGAGCGAGCGGTATGTAGGGGAGGAACCAGTCTCGCAGTACAGCCTGCACGACGCATAGACAAAAACGTTGGCATTGAAAGGACGACATACACTGTCATAATACGGGCTGTCGTAGGCGGCCACATCCCCCAGGCACACGCTCCCAAGCAAGAAAAGCGAAAGGAGCATGAGGGTGCGAAGGAAGACCATGATTCCAAAGCAGTCCTGATTCCGGCTCGTGTACCTCCGTTCTCATACTTCCAGAGGGTGTTAGTGGGCAGACAGGGGGGCCTATCCCTGGAAATCAGCGTTCATCGTGTGAGAGCATACCACAAGTTTCACAGACAGAAATATGAGAAAAAATAATATGGCCAATGTTCTAGGCTTGACGGATACTACCGCAGGGGCATATTGACGTTTTGCTCTCTTTCTTTTTTTCTGGCACCGTTGATGGCATATCAACGATCCGACTCCAACGGGGATGGGAAAAAAACTGGTTGAAAGCACTGAGGCTCTTCGCCACTCTGGAGGAGGGGATACGGCTGCAACTAGTAGATACCCCTTAATCATGAGCTCGTCTCCAGATTCGTTCTCATGAGTTCGATCGTATGACCCTCTACTAAAGCAAGGAGGCAGCAAGAAAAGGACGCCACGTGAAGAGCACTTACATGAACCCACATGTCATGATGTCAATCTTCAAAGCTCACCATGTTGCTTGTGCGCTGGCACTCAAACAATGGTTACCAAAGCACTACTGAGCTTTGATCGCACTTATCAGGCCAGTTTCCAGAAAGGATTTTCACTGGGTATCCCGTAGTTCAATATGCCAGAGGTTATAGAAGGAGTTTACAGAAATTCGTGACCAGAGATAGAAGGGAATGCTATAGTTCAGGCTGACGACGCCCCCGAGTCTTCGCTCTCACCATCGGCAGAAGCCGTAGCTGCAGAATCCCGCACGGGTTCTGTCCAGGGATCAGCACACTGTGTGACAAGAATGATGGACACATACCAAAGTATGGGTGGGCTTGTGCTTCGCGAGCCGTCAAGCGTTCTTGGTGATCGTACCGAAGCAATTTATCCAGGAAGTCGATAGCCTCGTTGGAAACATAGCGCTGATTTTCTGACGTGACGAATCTCGTCCATGGTTTTCGGGGATACCTGATCGTGGCTATTGGTGATATTCGAGGACAGCTGAAAATTTGCTCACCTCCCCAGAAGGTCATCATATTGCGGGTCAAGGCGAATGCTATACTTGTCAACGTAAGCATATAGTTCATCGGTACCAAGGACCTTTGCGATTTTCACGAGCTGATCGTAGTTATCATGGCCGTGGAAGAATGGCTCTTTCCTGAATATCTGTAATGCGACTGATAGTTAAAAATGAGTCAACGAGCAACAGCCATGTTGTCTCACCATCGAGGCAAACATACAACCAAAGCTCCACATGTCAAGGCTGTAGTCATACTCTTGGAAATCTACCAAGAGCTCGGGTCCTTTAAAATAGCGTGAAGCCACGCGAACGTTGTATTCGACCTTGGGGTGGTAGAACTCAGCTAGACCCCAGTCAATGAGTCGTAGCTATAACCGGTCCGTTTGAACAAAGGTATATAGAAGTCAAGATTGAGAATACCTTGCGCTGTTCGTGATCGATCATAACATTGTGAGGTTTTACATCTCGATGCATGATTCCACGAGAATGACAGAAATCCAGTGCCTAGAAACTAAGTTAAGATGAGATCTCACTGATCACAAACAGCAAAATACCTTGAGAAGCTCGAACATGTAGAATCGGACGTCGAAGTCCGTGAATCGTGGATATAGTACCTTGAAGTCGACGTTGTCAACGTACTCCGTAATTAGACTCGGGATTTTGGAGGCTGGGTCCCGGACGACGTCCAAGAGTGCAACGATGTTCGGACCACCCGCAAGATTTTGTAGAATCTTGATTTCACGCTTTATTTTCTTCTTTTTCACCGGTTTGAGGACTTTGATGATGCACTTTTCGTCGTTTATGACATTGACACCTTCGAAGACCTGGGCAGCGATTAGGATCTGTTGACGATCACGAGCAGTATCTCACCTCTGAGTATTTGCCTCGTCCAACCTTGCGCACTATCTCATAGTGATCCTGTGAACCCCACTGCACCTGTAGATTATCTGTGGTGATGTTTCAGCTGGAGATTCAACTCGGGCAGATAAAACGTGTGGTAACCGTATTCATGCCATGCAGGACCAAACTGAGCGTTGACATCCCGATAGATGCGTGCGACGGACTTTGTGGGGGGTCGTACCATGGAAAGAAATCGTGAAGGATGAATTTATGACACTCAGCAACCAAGACGCTGACGAGCCACAGTCGACAACTCCACCACCCACCAAAACAATTTACCCACGGGTCGTTGGCCACTACCAGCTAGCTAGAGTAGTACTACTGGTCGCTCAAGCGCTTAAGCGCCTGTGACTTGTGCTTGCGGGTCCAACCAAATACTACTCCCGCATATACATGTCTGCTCGACGGCCCCCGCAATGGCCCTCATCGGTCATGTTCATTACCTCCCCTCGGTACCACTACTCGGTGCCAGCATCTACGCGTTTCTACCTTACTAATGGTGTCGCCCTTCCAATCCATCCACCACCCCCAGATCTAAATTTCGCTGTCCATCCCGTGGTCCGCATCAGATCCATTTCCCATCCAGCTCACCCTGCACGAGGACAGTACGGACTTTTTGCACTCAAAAAGATCCAACCTAGAACACATATCATGGACTATATCGGTGAAGTGCATTGCCAAGACAGGCCTAATTCAAACTATGATCTATCGCTTTTCCGCTCTCAAGATGGGGTTAACGTCGGAATTGATGCCAGTGTCATGGGCAACGAGTCTCGCTTTGTCAATGACTATCGAGGCATTCAAGGCAAACCAAATGCTGAGTTTGTGGAATACCGGACTGCGGCGGGAGAGCTGCGAATGAGCATCTGGAGCACCAGAGATGCAATCAAGAAGGGCGAGGAGATTGTTGTGTCGTATGGCAAATCTTGGTGGCTCAACAGGAACAGCGCAGATCCTCCGCCCACACTGGGCGGAGTAATCTCTCCAGCGTACGCAGGCTATCACGGTTTGGGTTGACATGCTCATCAGACTTCAGGTAGAGCATGCGCTGGCCATTTCTAACGTTTCTCCGAGCATACCAGCACTGTTGGAACCCTGGACCCGTCAGAGCCGCCAGTCAACAGTTTACGTGTCCGAGGGGGACAGTGCAGTTCCCTGGAAAATGGTGCACCAGATCGCACCACGTGTTCTGTCGTAGTACCTGAAAATTCAAACGAGGGTAATTGTCGGAGATTTTATGTTTAAATTGCAACCCTAATCCTAACGAAAGTGTCGTTATTCCAGATGATTGGAATGAAGTTTTTATAGCAATTTAGCAGATTGTGAGTGACATTTGAGAGAGATTGCCGATTTGGGACGGGATTACTGCCCATATTATAAGCCATTCCCCTTAATATTCCCATTGCAACGGCAACGGCAATGACAATAATTTATAGGCAGCATTTATTGCAATGGAAGAAATATATTCCGACATACAGAGACCAGGCGTCCTTATTCATCAGATTCATCGTGCAGTCCGCTGCGGTGCGCAATCACGCTTTCCACTGCCACGAAAGACATTTAGAAGCTCGGATAAACGATCAATGAATGAGTACGCATAAGTAGCACCGAACCCGAGCGTTGAGGGTAAGTTGTTATGGGCCAATCTAATCTATGATACCCGGAGTTCGGTTCCCTTTGTCGCAATTTGAGGTGACCCTCTACTGGCACGTCAATCACACTCTCTTTGGGCTAAATAACGCAGTCGATGAGGTTTACAGCCTCGAGCACACTCGGTAGCATCTTGTCCACCGGGAAATTGAACCTTGGCAGTGAAATGTACTTGCTGCATGTTATTGGCATGTCAAGTCCTGGAATGGCTTAGTCAGGTTAACAAACAAATGTAAACGTCGTTTTGTCTTGGGGAGAGCACTTCGTGAAAACAGCCAGGCTGGGAACGAGACTCGTGTTTGCAATAGCCTCTTCCAGGTCTTGCACCGAGTCCACAGAGTCAGGACTTACTTGCCAAATGATCTCTCGCTTCCCTTCTCAGGGTTTTTCATCATTCATATCGTTTTACGCCTGTGCCAGACAACAATCCAAGCACGGTTGTCGAACATTCTCAACATACCGGGCAAGATGTGCCAAGCATCATCCGCTCAATGCACAGGGTCAACATGCACAGAAACACAAAACCAGAGCCAAGGTCCGATTTATATTTCAATGTCCTATGTGTCAACCTAAAGGTGCTTCATTACAGCGCGTGTTTCACACTTCTTCTTCACTTTCAGCCGGAACAAAAAACCCATACGGTGTTCTAGGTATTGGCAAAGATGCATCTCCCGCTGAGATCAAGAAGAGTTATTTCGCTGTATGCCCTCATTTTCCGATCTTCCACGCGTCTGCATGTGCTCATCAGTGTCTGGAAACAGCTTGCACGCAAGTATCACCCAGACACCAACCCAGACAAAGATGCACAGGCCAAGTTTGTGGAGATACAGGAGGCTTATGACGTATGTTCTTGACCTCTAAATCTCATTATCCATCCGACTTGTATTTCTAGACACTGAAAGACGAGAAGAAGCGAGCCGCATATGATCAGTATGGCTCGGCTTCCCAGCAACCAGGTTTTGATCCGAATGCCTTTAATCGAAACCCATTCGGAGGCGCCGCAGGTGGTTTTGGCGGGTTTAATTACGCTGGCGAAGCTTTTGGTGGAGGTTCTGCCCAAGGCGACTTGTTCTCCCAGCTCTTTGGTGGTGCATTCGGCGGACGTGCTCGTTCCGCTGCGGGGTTCAGCCAGAACTCCAAGGGTGCCGACATAGAGGCCCGTGTCAGTGTCACTTTCATGGATGCTTGCAAGGGTACCATCCGTAGCGTGAACGTGAATCCGATCTCGACATGTTCAACTTGTTCCGGCACTGGCATCAAGCGAGGTGCAAAGCGAGCGACATGCAGCACCTGTCATGGTACCGGAACAAGGACGTTTGTCATAGACAGTGGATTCCAAATGGCGAGTACCTGTGGGACGTGTTTCGGAACTGGTTCCACGATACCTCGTGGTAGTCAGTGCGACAGTTGTGGAGGTCAGGGACACGTTAGAAGCAAGAAGACCGTGAGTGTCGATATACCACCAGGTAAGCCGCAGGATATTCGCGAGTCACACATCTATGACCCTTGTTCAACTTAGGCGTCGAGGACGGTATGACGATACGTGTCCCAGGTGCTGGAGATGCTTCATTATCAGGGAAAGGTAATCACGGAGATCTCCTTGTCCGCGTCAGCGTAGCACCCTCGAAGATCTTCCAGAGACAAGGAGCGAATCTTCATCACGAAGCGCGAATCCCTGTACATACCGCACTTTTAGGCGGTCGTGTGCGTGTTCCAACTTTAGACGGACATGTTGACGTTCGTGTACCAAGCGGGACTCAACATGGTGAAGAGATGGTGCTTAGAAACCACGGTGTCAAGTCGGTTTTTGGTGGAGACAAAGGGGACTTATTTGTGTCCTTTGCCATTCAAGTTCCCAGGTGAGGCACTTTGACTCATTCACAAAGATAGATGCGACGATTTTGAAACAGATCGTTGACGGCGCGACAACGTGAAATCCTGCAACAATATGCAGATGACGCTGAGGGCCACAACCCCGCTCCAGCAGGGACCGCCGCAAACACTGGTTCCGACAAGCCCGACTCGGGATCGGGTGGACCTCGTTCTCAAGCTACCAAGAACCCAAACGGGAATATTGACAATGGTAGGACTTATTCTTCTTCTCATTTGCCACCATCCTCCGAGGATGGTTGGCTGTCTCGTGCATGGAAAAGAATAAGAGGGCTTACTGGGCTTTGATTTATTGATGGGTTCGTCCTTGCGACCCTCGTTCCGTCGCATCGATCGCTTCTCAATTCAATCCAGTAGAAACCAGGGAAGCAGCGAGTGGTGATTATCCGTCGGACAGCGCGGAGGGAGAGACAAGGAAGAGGGCCACAGGGTAGTTATACACCCATAGAAGCCGCGTATTCTGAGCATTGACAGATATTGTGGATAAAACAGTTATTCTTACAGTAAAATCTCCTCACGGCCAATATAGAGTGGACATGTTGATGCAAGTAGTTGTGCGTCGGTGACCGTGGACATATGTTCAAGGCATGGCATATAACGTGGCTCAAAACGTGGCCTGTGTTGAGACCGCGGCTTCTCTGCACCGCCAACGAGTAGTACCCAAATATCGACGATGTGCTTCTCGAACATTAACCTAGTGCGGCGATCTCGCATCCTGATCTCGTCAATGGGTTCCTGTCGGAGGTACAGATCCAATCTGTATGACAACGAGGCCTCTCTCTCTTCCCTAGGACTTACTCTTTGCTTTCAGGTTCTTCCTGTGCCACACAACGGCAGTTTTGTCCATCTACTTCTTGTGCTTCTTTGTGGGCTGGGCTCTTACAACACATGACAAAGGCCTCACAATACGTTTGAATCTAATATCTCGCTAACGTTAATGTTAGCGCGCCTTGTAGACGAGTTGTCACTGGACCATCGTGGTTGGCAAGGGGTCAAAGTCCTTTCGTGTCCATATACCGCCTTTTCCTGCGTCACGGATCCAACCTTCTCCCATGGCCCTCCATATAAATGGGACGCCAGGAGGAGGGCAGAATGCGTCTGATCCGACGCCCCCTGACAATCCCATCCTATACCTGATACCCCCTCAGTCATGCTTTCTACTTCTCTTGCTTTCAGACTGTGGGGTTGGCCATCGCCCTCTCCTTCGCTCGCCATTCCACCTAGTGTTCCGTGTTCCGAGGGATCCGTAAGCACCGCGCGCACCATCGACTCTGTGAGCCTTGTGTCGCAGCATGACGCACCGAAGTGTCCGAGACTCTCCACGCCACGCTTGCTCTTCGTACACATTGGGTAAGCCGTTCATCTCAGGCCCCGAGCCAATCATACTCAATTCGATGATCCAATGACGCAGAGCTGCAATGACGTTGTTTCTCGCAACTACTGATTCCGTATGTTTCACTCTTGGATTGCCTATCCATTCCCTCACATGCACGTAGACAATCGTTTCCACAAGCTTACCCACAATCACCAGCGACCTTTTGGCAACGCAGAGCCAATACACTTGGGTCGGAGTTGCCTACATGCTTACACAGACCGCATGCCAGCCGTTGTATGGCGGGTTGTCTGATCTAGTTGGGCGCAAGGTTGGAATTTCTGTGAAATTTACTGAATAAAATTCTGAACATATCTCAGAACGTCCTATACACGAGCATGATGGTTTTCGCGCTCGGTTCCCTCCTCTGTGGTGCAGCTCAGGTATGCCAAGACACCTTCTTTGCGTTAAACACTACCTTCTGACCGGATTCTTCTCAGTCTATCCTCGCACTCATATTAGCTCGTGGCTTAGCAGGAGTTGGTGGTGGTGGCATAGTTAGCTCGGTGTGGGTTATCACATCCGAAATAGTCGAACCAAACAGCAGGGCCAAGTGGTCTCAAGCACTCAGCATTACGTGGAGCTGTTCTGCTGTTGCTGGACCTTTGCTAGGTGGATTATTCAGCAGTAAGTAATCGATAACGTATCCGAGCATGAGCTAACGTGCACACTGGACAGCTGGTTCATCTACCACGGTCAGCTGGAGATGGGCGTGTAAGTAAAACTCGGCTGTGTTGAGCGCTAGATCGTCGCTCAATCTCATCATCCAGTTTATTTGAATCTCCCCATATGCATGGTTGCATTCATTCTCCTTGTGCTATCGCTCCGAGGCGTCACCCTTGGTCCAGCTAAAGGTGCATCGTGGCGAGCCTTTGCCCAAAATTTTGATTTTTTGGGGCTGTATGTTTATCACTTCTCCGTCGTGTCCACGAACTTACGGCACATTTTCAGGCTGCTTTTCATGGCTGGCACAGGTTTTTTGGTGGTTGGTTTTAGTTTTGCCATGGGAAGCGGTTGTACGGCGAAACCTTCAATCCCCAAACTTTGAGCCTGACGAAAATTTACAGGGACTGCGCCCTCTACCCTGTCGCTTATCATATCTGCGCCTTTGATCCTCATCTTCGGCGGATTTTACGAGACGTACACAAAACGTGACGCCTTGTTCCCACCTGCAGCTTTTAGAAGTCTCACAGTCGGTACGCATTCACTCTGACCACTCGCATTTGTGAGTTGACCGTCTTCCCAGTTTTCATACTTGTTATCACATTCTTCCACAATCTGGCCTTTAATGCTGGGACGTTCTACCTCGCGTTATACTTCCAGGTGCGGTTTTACTCTTGACTGAGTAGTCGGGTCTCACCTTTCCCGCACCAGGCAGTTAACGGTTCGACTCCATTGGAGGCCGGCATTCAGATGTTGCCATATTCTCTTGGATCTTCAATCGCTTCTATGCCAGCAGCGTGGTTGATTGGATATTGGCAGAAAAAGACACGAGACACGACCAGTCAAAAGTGGGTGATAACTACAGGACTTTTCATCTCGACAGTAGGCTTTGGTACGCTTGGTCCATCAACGTGTCGACACTTTCCTCACATGGACTTTAGGGTTACTCGCGATACTCAACGAGCACTCTGCGCACATTTTTCAGGCGGTATTCCCACTAATAGCTGGTGTCGGAATCGGGTTGCTATTCCACGCACCGTATCAGGTGTTCGCGAATGCGTTGGATCCTTCCGAATTGGCTACAGGAACAAGTGCGTTTTTTTTGGTGAGATTCACAGGGGCTACAATCGGACTGGTATGGTTCACTCTACTTTCTGTGTCTCAACAATATTTGACCTTGGGAGTAGGCTGTCGCTGGGTTGGTGTTCGACGGAAGGCTCTCTCGCGACATGCCTTTGGATTACCAGATCCAAGGATCGTCCTCGTCAATTAATTGGACGTCTTTGGGCTCCATCGAACCAGAGTCCCTGAGGTGGGAGGTTCTCAGTGCTGTCTCAACGGCCATCAAGGTACATGCCAGTCCCTTGCCCTTCGGTCGTAGTAGTGACATGACCGCCCCCAGACAATCTGGATCGTGTGCACACCACTTCTCTGTGTGGCTCTGTTGGTAAGTACAGCATCGAATGGCCTTGGCGCGACTACTGACCCAGTGACACGAAGGTCTCACTGTTTGTGAAACGATTCCCTATAGAAGGAAACGTGGATGATGTCCAGGAAAAGGTCTCCATTGGTTCAGCAAAACCCGCCACAGAAGCATAGACATAGATTGCATTTTTGACAAGAGCATATCACATTACTGTACATAGAGCTGTAGACGAGGCATAGCATTCATAGTATGTGGTCATTTTTATGTAGAAGAATCATTTATAGCATGTGTTCACTGCCAATAGTCTTGTATGTTTATATTGGATGCATTTACGAGCCTGTGAGCGATGCCTTGCAGCAGAGGGACAGTGCACTTTGCTCACATGGGGATATCCAGTCACAAGCGACGAGTAGGATTGGAAAACATCGCCATGAAATCTCGCCAATGCCGTTGCCCCGATCACAAGACGGAAAGGGAGGCAGGCCTCAAGGCCTCAGGCACGGATAGTATTCACGGTAAGCAGATGTTACGGCCAGTGTCTATCGTATTGGTAGCTGCCCCATAACACACCGAGTCGCTACTCGGCATGTGTGGTCTGTGGCACGGGGCTGCACTACCAATTCTCAACGTTTCAAGGCTTCGGGACTTTCACCCGCAAGTCTCGCGCATGTCACGCACGAAACGTAGCAGGGCCAGTCAAGTACTGAACTCCCACTCGGAATCGTCACTGATTTAATCCCTACAGCAGCCGTCTGGAGGAACATCGATGCCTCATGCTTGCACAGCGACCGCTTCCCTGTGTGTAATTCCGCGGCGTGACTGACCAATATATGTGCGATAGTCGACAAGATTTCTGAGGGTCTGCACGAATTGGCCGTATCGCCAAGTGGCTTGTGTACCTTCACAATACGGAGTGCATCCATCTAGAAGGAGGCTGAGCTAGTTGAATACACGGAAATTTTCGGTACAGGGACATTGGTCAGTGCGAACATAGGCACCCCTGAACTCTATGAGAGTATCTGGAGGGAAGGCAAGTGGCCCGCGAACCTGATATAGTTGCCTGATGCTTCCATTGCTGGAACATTTCAACCGCCAGAGGTCACGAGGGCTAGATGATGAGACCGATTGATAGTCGGTTATTTTAGCGTGAAATAGGTTGGAGAGTCCACACCTCCAGACACGATGCATCACGTTCACGAATTACATCTCCCAGTGGACGGTTCTAATGTTCCAAGAGGTGACACCATGGCGGCAGCAGCGCTGCAGGATCGATATGAAGAATTTAGCTCGAGCAAAACTATACTGGTACTTGGTTCTCACAAGGAAGACATCCATACCACGGTCTGCTTTCCACGACCAATCGACCACGTCTAACGGAAATAGACCTCCCAGGTGGTACCCGCAGTTAGATTGATTAGCCCCGTGCTGGCATTGGCGGTTAATGTAACGACTTCATTTATCATGGTGGGGATAGTGCTCGCTGTGTTGATTGCCTCGTCTTCGACTTGATCGAGAGCTGTACAGCATCGAGATTTGCGCTTCACCCTCGTCACTGTCAGCCCCGGATCGCCACTAATGATCAGTGTGAGTGCAGCTGAACCACATTTCCACCGCGGCCTGTGCAGTGAAGCAACATTGTTTCTAGAAGCGAAGGCCATGCCCAGAGACGAATTTTTCCCGTCTAGCGCCACCCTCCCGTCACATCTTTACGACGTTGCGCATGAGTGTGAGCTGGAGGGCGTGTCTACAGCTTACAGACGTGACAGTAAAGCACGACAACCTGCCAAAAGAGTGTTGAGGACGTGAGTACGGGGTGGCATGTGGCGGGCCCTTGTGACTGAGACATAATTAGCCTTGGGCCTTGTGCGCCCTTCTCTTCGGCCGACCTGCTAGTGCGCCTTCGCCTGGTATGCTCCTGGGGCTTAGACAGGCTTAACTGCTTGGCCATACCATACCTTAATAAGCATTCAAGCGGTACCACAGATGTCAAACCTGGAACTGGTGCCAGCGGCATTTGAAGCATTGGTGCAAGGGGTCCAGGTCAATAATAATACTGGTCGTGTGCTCTCATTCCTATCTCTTTTCGCTCCTTCACCTCCATCACACATCAAACACAACCATGGGACTCCAGTCTGCACTCTTTGCAGAGTCTTCTTTACCTGCATCCACGCCTGTCTCGACTCTCAGTGACTCCAGGCCAGAGACTTCCCCATTTCAGAGTTCTGTACTTGTTCATGAAGGCCTTTCCCGGACTTCGTCTGGTGTTTTCTCGCCGTCGAGCAATCCCACATTCAAAGTCGACGTTGTGAACGGACTTCGTAACGTGGACGTTAAACTAGACCCGAGGTGAGGATTATCCACTCTTTGACACCTCCATCCGCATGGGACCCTCGAGCGGAACTAACGGCTATAGCGCAGACATGTGTAACTACGGTCTGGTGTCCTCCCTTTAGCCTTACAATTTTACTCATACTTGTTCTGTCTCTTTTCCTTGCAGGTCATACCGATCACCCTCTTTTGCGACACAACTCGTGTCTGTGCTGGTTGGGCTCCGTGTTCCTGCCTGGTGCACGGCACAGCTAAACCCCACAATGCTGTCCGTTCGCAAAGTGTCGGGGTCGTTGACGAATGCAGTCTATTTTGTTTCTTGTCCCTCATCGTCCGTTCCTACGGTATTATTACGTATCTACGGTCCTTCTTCGAGCTCCCTCATCTCACGATCTCGTGAACTCCATACTCTCCACATTCTATCGTCGCGATACCACATTGGGCCACGTATATACGGCACATTTTCAAACGGTCGTATCGAGGAATATTTCGACTCAGTTACACTGGTGCCCTCGGATCTTCGAGACGAGACAATTAGCCGTTGGATTGGCGCCCGAATGGCTGAGCTTCATTCTGTGGAGATCAGTGCAGTCGAAGGCCCACTGACGGTCAGTAGCTTGGAAGGGAAAAGTTGGAAGATAGGTGTTAAGAGGAATGTCAAAGCATGGCTTCC
Organism: Paxillus rubicundulus Ve08.2h10; assembly: GCA_000827395.1. Taxonomy (NCBI): domain Eukaryota; kingdom Fungi; phylum Basidiomycota; class Agaricomycetes; order Boletales; family Paxillaceae; genus Paxillus; species Paxillus rubicundulus. The sequence continues at coordinate 15,038 of KN825031.1, read as the reverse complement.
AGCAGCTCGCGAGGTTCTAGCTCACCCAAATGTCGATGAGGGTGATCGCGTCGCTCTTGGTTTGGACGCCTTTAATGAGCAGTGGGCGCAGTACATTCGCTGGCTTTCCCATATAGAGAAGACTGAAGGCGCCAATCGACGTGTCTTTGCTCACAATGATGCTCAGCACGGTAACCTCTTAAGACTCACCAGCAAGTTGGCGGAAGGAGTACCTGAGCATCGTCAGGTAAGCCATCCTTCGCACGTAAATCAGAAGGCACACTGACTTGGATCCCAGATCGTCGTTGTTGACTTCGAGTATGCTTCACCCAACCCTCTGGCGTTCGATATCGCTAACCATTTCCACGAATGGACTGCTGATTACAACTCTTCGACGCCTCACGTTCTTGATCTTTCACGTTATCCGACACTTGACCAACGGCGTAATTTTTATGAGGCCTACCTCTTGCGCGCGCAAGCTCCATCCTCGGAAGCCGTCAGTGAAGCGAGCCTGACCAAGTTAGACCGGCAAGTTCGCGTTTGGAGCCCAGCAGCGCATGGTATGTGGGCCATTTGGGGAATCGTGCAGGCCAGAGACAATGTAGAGAGAGGCATGGGTGAAGGAGACTTCGATTACATCGGGTATGCCAAGTGCCGCATGGAAGGCTTCCTTCGTGAGATCAAGGACCTTGGGGTTTAGCGTTATGCGGATTTCTTCAAGTATGTATGCTGTCAAGTTTTGATAAACTGGTCACGATTTCCTGGAATCTTAGCGGCGCAGAGCTTTTATCGGACGTTGTTATTGAACAATGCATAACAGACATAAAAACGCAAGGATATCTGAATCGTAACAATAGGTAATTCAAGAACTGTCGTGAGATGAGCGTATCAAGAGATCAAACTACAATGTAATGGTCGAGAAGCAGAGTTTTCGCAGACAGGAAACCTACACGCCAGCTTGCGAGCAGAGAATACCATTAGTTTAAACTGTGAGAGAGATGAAAGTGTCCGACGAGGCGACGATGATTTCGGACAGCGCACTGAGCAACTACCCCTGGTATGATCTCCGGAGATTACATCCAACCTTCGGTGAGCTTCGCACTTCCAACAGCCAGCTCAGAGGTCGACCATGGGGCATCACTATTTGTTTCCAAGGACTGCGGGTATGAAGGGGCGGCAGTTAAGTTGCTGCTTCGGGTGACGTTACCCCAATTACCAGCACTCCCTGAGCGGGCGTGGCTACGTGGGATTCCATTATTTGCCGATGCACGTTCAGCCGATGCCATCGTAAACGAGGACACCTGGTTGGGGGCTGATGGTGTGGAAGGAGTGGAAAAATCAAGATCTACATCCGTCCCATTAAATGAGTGGCGAGCGCTAGGGTTGGTTGACGACGCCTTGTTCAGACGCTAGTCCCGAGAGTATGAGTTTCATGGATTTACGATGGTCTGTCGACCGTACCTGACTGTATCCCACAATATCCAACCGGCTAGCATTGTGCCTCCCGAGATCAGGACCAGCCGTCAGTGGTACGGGAGATTTCATTGAGGATTGCTCCGGGTTTGAAAGCATCAGCGCGTTGCTCGCGAACGTTGGATACGCAGACTTGTTCTGCTTAGTGATGTTGCTCAAAGTAGACGTGTCCACGCGAAGGGATCCAGTCGGTGGTCGACTGCTAAAGAAACCACCAGATGGGGGTGAGACATCCACTGGCGTGGCTTCGTTTTTCCGTTGGATGCGTTGGAGCAAGGAAATCGAAGACTCGTTCGGATCGCTGTTGGATCGCTCGCGGCTTCCGGAATTCCCAGACGGCGGAGGAACACCGTCAGCACCAGGTGAAACACCCGTAACAGGAAGTTCCGTGTGTATGAAGCAGCACCGCTTGCCATATGGACAGGCGCCAGAAACCCAGAACGTCTGCGCTATGCGTAAGAAAGTAGGTTGACACATCAGTCAATTCACGCACCCTGCAAATTTCAGTCTTGTACTGCAGGTAGGAATGCTCATCAGCTTAGGCAATGCTAGGGGGTCAGAAGCATTACCTTGGGGTGTCGAGCCACGACACGAAGTTCTTCCTCTCCATGAGCAAATTGACACTTGGCGCCATAGCGGCATGTCCCTTTTTCTTCCCAAGACCTACACAGCTCTGTCTTGTAGAGTCCAAGCTTCCGGTTGTTCGCGCTAGGCCCGTTACCACTTTGTGAGCCTGCATTCGAGCCAGGGCTGTTTGTGAGTCCCATCGCTTGATTGGGCATAGTTCCGTAGGGTCCCGAAAATTGAGCCTGTATCCGGTTCACAACCGCAGCGACATCCTGTGGGTACCCTTCGGGAGCAGCATAGAATTGGTTGGCGTACAGTCCTAGGGCAGGTGGCGCCATAGCGGCGGGATATAGAGTATGGGCAGCCGGCGCAAAGGCCGGGTTGTTCAAGAGCGCCAGAGTGGCAGCGTCTCTGAGCGCAGAGGGATCAGAAGCAGAATGTTGGTGAGTGGCTCGGAATACATTGTGTTGCTGCTGAACTCGTGCGACAGCTGGGTGGTGACCATCCGTATGAGGTACCATCATGTCGTAAAGCTGCTGTGTGGTTCCCAATGATAGATGAGATACGTGGCTAGCTGTGTATCCAAGACTAGTTGAGCTCGGTAGCAGTGGCTGCGGGGGGAAGCCCCGCTGGGGCTGGCGATAGGAAGTGGGTATACTATCCGTTGGTCGACCTGGAACGAAATGTTGGGGGGCACCAGGCATTCCTTGTGGAGGAGGGAAGAAGTTCCGCTGCCCTGCCGCGTAGTCGGCTTGTAGGTCACCGTTTACGGGTCCTTGCAAGGCGCGATAATCATACTGTTGTTGATTACGACCAAAAGCCCCTGCACTTGCTAAGGAAGGGTATGTCGGCTGATCAGGAGAAAATGGCTTATCACCAGTAGCGAGTAAGTCACGGTAGTGGGAAGAGGACCACTGGTGGGGTGCAAAAGTATTGGCTCCTGGTTGTATCACGGATTCTTCGCCCGCTTGCTGGAGGCGACGCAAGTCAGCCGCGGAAATCCCCCCACTAAACGAATGTGGGCGCTCCTTCGCTTCGCCACCAGTGGCAATCTTTAGCTGGGGAGGTCCCCGCAACGTATGACTGGCTGAAGACAGCGCAGACTCGTGCGAGTCCGCCGAGGATACACGAGAATGAGAGGGTGAGATCTGATGATCCGAAACTTGAGGAGAAGAATCGACGCTGGCTTCCGAAGCTGTTTCCAGGGGGCTGGCTTCGTTGTATTGTACAACAGCTGCAGTACCGAGCTTGGACTGAGGTGGGGTAGTCAGGGGACCATGAACCTCATCTGCCAGCTCGCCGACTGAACCCAGTTTCAGTCTGGCAATGTCCTGCGCAAGGTCCCACTCTGAAGCTACCCCTGCATCGATTAACTGACCTGTTCCGTTGAATCGCCAGCGGTTACTGGTGTTAGAAGCTACCATGTGGCGGTCAGAAGGACGGTTTGATTCCCCGGTATAGCTTGAGCTCTCAGAAAGATTGGTACGGGCAGGCATAGTGGACAATTTTTGAATTGCGAGTAACGAGGGACGGCGAAAGTTTGAAGACAAGCTGGTGGGAGAGTCCTGGATCGCAGATAAATTCCAATTTTTCTGCCAAGGCGCCGCTTTAGCAAACATGTACACGAGGGGTGCACGAGTACCTACCTCTTGTCCGATTTCGCTGGTAAGCCGCTGGGTTTCGCGTGTTTGAGTCCAGCCAAGTACGCCGGTTGGTTGCACTCTGGTAGGGAAAGATATCGATGAAGCTGATTCGCCTGCAATGTACAAACTGTTGGTTGGTGCAGCAGTACTGGTGACCACCTTTTGCATTTAAATCTAGGACATCGGCGACATTGAGCGTCTATAGGCAGTAAGGAGGGGAGAGGACGTGAAACACACCAGTAAATTAGAGTCGATGTGCGTCCAATGATGAATGCCGGATAAAAAGGTGCTCTGATTGGTATGAGACAATAATCAAGTGATGCGATGGATATAGGATACGATGCTGAGCTGCGTTATTGACAAGATAGATAGGGCCTTCGTCGACCTTTTGACCAGCTGAGAGGTAAGGAGGACGAGCAGCAAAGATCTAGGGAGAAAGCACAAGATAGGTATAAAAAGATGCCAGAAAACGAGGCGTGAAGGGGTCGTGAGGACTGAGGTCGCGTGTTGTGGATCACGCCCCAGGTCAGAATCACTGGGTGAAGAAAGTTGATGGCGGTTGAGGGTTTGATGAGTTCTTGAGTGTTATGGTAATGGAATGCGGTAAAGGGGAGGCCAGGCAGGACTGCAGGGTTGTGATCGCAACGTGCCCTTCTCGAGGCGGCGTTTGCCAAATTATTATTATGAGCGTGATACGGGTGTGTTGGGGTTACCTGTTGATACGTCCGAATTAGAAGAGGTAGATGATGGTCCGTGGTACCATACCAATAAGGGAGAAACAAACCGCGCTCTCTGTCGTTAACAGTGGTTGTTGTGGTCCAGTTTGAAGAAAAAGACGAGAAACGAGAGGGAATTGTCTGGACCTTTCACAACGTTTCGCGCGCACCGGTTTAGCACCTTCGTGTCGTAACTATTGGAACGGGTTACTAATAACGGCTCCAATGCTCCGGGATCAACAGGACTCCCTCAAGTTGCTTGTCCCTCTCCCACTTAACATTGACCTAAGCCAGTATCTGCTCACTGGGTGGACACACCGTCCAACGCTGAGAGGAACATCGCCCACACCCCAGCTTGTCCCAGTTCTCTTACATTTCAAATTTAATTAACTAACCAAAAAGTCTCACGTGAGGTCCACGTGTTCTCTGATCAGTGATCGTTCCATGTAACAGGACAAAGCGGATTATTGTCTGAGCTTGCGACCCAAGGTAGGCCTCCTGGTTTTGCCTAACCACGTTTCTAATCCTGTGGTAGATCCTACACACGATGGATGTAATGAACGCCATCACCCAGAGTCAAATACGTGGGGTGCGTCAAGCCGCGCGCTAACCCCAATGTGCCAAGTGTTTAACACGTGTAGTCGCACGCCCATCTCAAAATCAACCGCAGCACTTAATAGTGGTAACGCCAAAGGCTTCCCTCACATTCAGTGAATCATCCAATATCAATGATATCTCTCACTACGTCTTACCTGTCAGTGCCGTCGGTCCTCGAGAGTTGAGCCGCCTTCTTTCTCTCTTTCATGATCGATGAGGGTTGTGCGGTTGACGGTCGTCCATTCTGCAGAGCTGGTGGGTGCCAATCATCCTCAGCCGAACTGAGGCTTGAGGCTTCAATGCCTGGGAACTATGTGCATTCCCTGTTCAAACGTTCGCTGCTGGCTGCTCGACTGTAGACTAGATAAATATCAATATTGCAATTGTTGAAGAAAACAATATTTATGGTACAGGAATTCATAAACATCCGCAATCGCGGGCTGCCAAATTGACAAGTCATAAAAGGAAGGTATAGTATTCAAGCCCTATTTGATCTTTCCTTCACCGTGATTGCAATCGATATTCTAGATTACTATCCGCATCTTTCAGAACGGACTGTCTTTTAATGGCTGAGGCAGGTGACAACAAACCCATGGACTGGACGCCAAAGCCAGTAGAGTCGCATCGGCAGTACTCTGGTAGTGAGTGTGGCGGTCCGATGTCGCTGTGCAGCACTTCCACGTTATCTATTCTCAAAAACCAAATCGCGCAGGAATTCCTGTGCCTTGCTTGGTATCTTCGTCTGCACGGGGCCGTCTGGCAGTCGTGTTTGTGGCCAAGGCAGGCGGGTGAAGCTTCCCAACTGGAGCCAATAAATCCCAAACTGGACAGCGGCGAGCGTGTGTTCATTTCGCGACACACGAGTAGCTCTTTTGTAAAGGAACTTTTAATCGAGCAAGAGGTTTTGGGACTCGTAAGCAAGCGAACTGGCAGACTCATCAGAAAGTTCGCTCGAATCGAACACGTACCACCTGACCGCTGCACCCAAATTAATAGTGACATTGGGGGGTAAAAGACATCAGTTGATTATCATGGTTGGACATGCGACATACACGAGTTTTCTATGAGCCGCGCCACGAGGACAATCGATCGTTAAGCGCATTCTCGATAGCGGTCAAGTTACCAAAAGGCCGGTGAGTAGAGGGTTTATAAACACAAGTTTCGCCGATACTTTTATTGCCGTAGAGCAATAACCTTGGCTTATCGTGTTTTGTCTAGGCTCAACGTGTTCACCAGACGTCAAGATATCCAGGAGAGAGAAGCGATCCTTGGGAATCTTATCTCCCTGCTCGCTTATGCCGACAGAGCAGATCAAACAGACTTAACGCTTCTGTTGATGTAAACCAATGCACATGCAGTCCAAAGAAGTGATAACTACTTGTCTACTTCCATGTTTTCGGTCAACAGATCATGCGGCAATAGAATCAAGCATCTGTGAAGTTGTCAGTGATCACGCAGGGTTTGGATGGTCAAGATTGAGATGCTTACAGTACGAAGTGCCGACCAGCATAGTAGAAAGGCTTTGTAGCTGATCTTCATCGAACAACAACTGGTCTTTATGCCACGTTTCCTATATGCCGCCAAGCTTTGTGAAGCAGGTCAGCTAAGATAAGAAAAAAGTGCCTTACCTGATGAGTCTAGATACGATGCAAGATAGTCGGGTGTTTTTGTAATTGGTCAAAAGGAATGCATGCTTACCTTCTTGAATTCGGAAGCACAGTGACGTATAGTGGTTGAGATTGGTGGAGGATCGGTTGCGTGTCGGGCCAGTACTGAGGAATCATATTGAAAGTACATCAGAATTGAATCGCAAAACAAGTTAAGCAGAAATAACAAAGGCGAGCAGCTGACCTTCCGTGAGAGGTGGCATCCAAGGCTCAACGGAGTAGGGAAAACTCTCAATAAGGGCACAAAGCCCGAGTATGGCTGAGTGTAACTTCTTCATTAATTCCGCATAATTGCTTGCTGTACGCAAGGGCAACTTGACTCCACGAGCCAGGGAAACAAATCGGTTCTGGTGCAGGAGGGGGGTCAGTCAACTATGACCGGTCAAGTGCCGATTTGTCACCTTTAGGGGCACAATGTTCTGACGCTGCGAACACCTCACTATTCCGGATAGCGTCTTCGAAGACATTTCTCGGACCTCGACATTCTCATCTGCTAGGCATTCGAGAAGCACATCCATGATTTTCGAGACTCCGCCAGGAGATATCATCAAAAGATTGCGATAGAAAAATAACACGAGGGCCGGTAGTGTGTGCAATCGGATACGCCAAGACTACGGCCAGTTCATTCAATCTCGGTTTCAAGTGTCGTCCATTTTCACATACCTTAGAGGAGTGGATTGCTTCGACAAGCTTCTCTAAGACGGCCTCCGCAAAAGTGGGTGGCAAGTAAATCCCAGACATAACTTGCAAAACTGCACTGCTGTATTTCTGTAAATCCGGGTTGTCATTGAGCTCCGACATCTTTAATATTTCAGGCCTGCGAACGTCTTTAGTTTCACCAGGATCCAAAAATTACCCACGTACAACATCTTCATCGTTGAAGGGAACGCTAGACATGCCTCGGAGCCATGGAAAGATGTCCACAACCACAATAGCACTACAAGAAGGGTAAGCATTCAGGATGAAGGCATGGAACGGAAAGTTTTACTCGTGAGGCCAACTTTATCGTACTGTGTATGCTGTATGAGGTGGTTGGCACATTTGTAAAAGAGAAAAATTGCTTGCCTGCGACTGAGCCACTCGCGGTGGAGGGAGACGTTGATCCTTCCACTTGGGCAAGTTCTGCAAAACCTGCTGGAAGCGGTCGTCGAATACGCTCTCTCTGCGGAATTGGTTAGGAGTACCAAGAAGGAAGACGAGAGACACAAACCGGATCCCAAGGGGGTCTTTGGTGTCGCAGCACGCAGCTAGTAGTGCCGCCGTAGACGGATATGACGGACGCCATCGATTTCTTGCCACGAGATAAAGAGCATTTGCAATCATGTTCCGAATCTGCGATCAGCTCTGAGTCAATCGAACACCCAGCACTTGGGTGTACGCACAGACATACCTCTGCATAATTCGAGTGGGCATTTTCGAAGAGCAGCGAGACATATCTTTCTGACATCGGATTGAATCGAACCCCGATAGTGTCCATTAACACGACGACGGCGTTGAGCGACTTCGAAACTGAAGCGAAGTAAGCGAAGTAGGGTCAGTCAGGGTGAATTCATATACCTGCAAACGCAGAGTCTCCCTGGAAGTCTAGTTGGAGAGATAAGATCCAGTCTAGTAAGGGTTGGTTCCGACGGGGATCACGGTCTCCCAGTACCATCTTGTCGCCAGACGGCTCAGTGAAACATCCTGGATAACAAGAGATGCGCACTCACCTGGAGGAAAGAAGCCCAGTACACCACAGTATCGGGCCGTGCTTGAGAGAAAATATGATCTAGGCGAGGCACGACCCAACTCCAGAGCGCATCAAGAGTGCGTTTAGGCCAATGTTTGGATCCTGTAACACCTGAATGTATGCGTATGTTCGGGTTAGAAGTTACATACCGCGCAGCAAGCCAGTCAGAATTTCAGCAGCCGCTGCCTGTTGGAATTTATCTGTGATCGTGACTAAGGGCTCTATTACATCGAGCAAATCCTTGAGGTTTGCGCCATCAAACATCTTGGCTGTGATAAAACACACGTGAGTTGTGCGTTCGACCTTTCCAAACCGAAAGGCAAACCAATGGTCTTTATGAACAGGATATTTTCTGAACGTAGATCGGAGGTGGCGGCGTTGTTGTTTGTCTCCTGACCCCATAGGACAACTAGGTTCGAATAGTAATCTCTATCAGTGTACTCTCTTATGATGGCCAACGACTCTGTAGATGATGGGTCCCACATAATGGGCTGCTCAGGCGGTGAGACGTAAGCATCGATAGTTGCTGCCCATGTCAGAAAGCCAGTCTCGAATTTGTCCACATAGAAGTCTCTGGAACAATCGTTAACGGGGGGGCGTCGCAGTAGATCGTGCTTACTCTGGTCCAACGACAGGATCTTGAAGTGTTTTCAGGAATTCGGAGGGGTTATTGATGGGAATCTCTTTTGTGAAAGGATTCCGCCATTGGCACAGCCAAAGTTCGTCATCACTCTTTGCATAAGTCCGCATCTTGATGAAGACTGATTCTCGGACGATACCCCTGAAAGCAGTAATTGCACACGTGAGAACCCATGTATGCAGCATGAACACCTACTGCTGTGCGTTGAGCCTGATTGAAGGCTGGACGTTTGTTGTGTGTCCCATCAAGAACCGCACCACCTCAGGGGGTGTCGGGGCATCTCGTCTCATAAGCCCGAGGATGAAGGTGATCGCCATTTGCACATATCGCCACTGTTGAAATTATGGCCAATGCTCAGCAAGAATGTACATCATATGGACCACGAACGTGAGTTGTTGGGCGAATGGCGATGTCAAGCACAGATTTCATCTGAATGACGAAAGTCGATTAATGTCCACCATTTAGTTTGGGCAGGAGAAAACTTGCCGTTTGGTCATACTCCTGGAGTCGTCGCTGAACTCTCTTAGGGGCCATTTGCACCGCAGTTCTCCACAAATCATCGTCTAAGACGCCGGATTTCAGTTCCACTTTGAGATCGCAGAGCGCGGCGTCAACTCCAGGAACGTCCGCGGTGTAGGCAGCAGTACGGACAACCTCTTCATTGAGGTGAATGAGGCAGTCCGCGGAATTAGTTGAGACTAATTTTTGCACCGAGGGCTTCGGAAAACGACCCTTTTAATAAGTCAAGACCTTATCCCGTGATGACGTACCTTCTCTTCTCGCTGACACTCGAGCAGTGAAAGCAGGTACTGCCTCTGAAAAACTTGATCTGCAAGGGTATAAGAGGTGTGGAAACAGAGCGACCACGTGTGAACACACCAGCCATCGTGTATGCCGCTATTCGATGAAAAATATTGAGTATGGCACAAACGATAAGGATACAACTCTGACCTGTTCCCTTGTTTCCAAGAACGTAGAGAGCCCCTTTCATGCGATCAGGGCTATTACCCCTGGTTAGAGCGTTGAACATGGTCGGCAAGATATATCTGGTAGATCGCACATAGTACTTCCTTCGTAATCAGTTTACGTCCAGACACATGGGTGTGAGATCACTCACGCCGCATATACTGTGCAGAATGTTTTGTGCAAGGCTACACACAGCGTTAGAATCGAAGTCCAAGGAGCCAATAACCCACGCACCGTCGAACCCTGGTGTATGGCGATAAGCAAAGCTCTGCGAGATCGTCTCTTAATAATTGATCGTCCAATGCAGTGCGTCGGCGATAGAGGGCGTGCATGTACAGGCGCCCAGAGTGATAAAGTTGTGCTCGTTTCACCCAAACAACACGCGTGTTGTCTTTCTGATGCGTAGATATACGATTCACTCTGGATATAAAATGACTTAACCGCCATCGCCACCACGTTTTGAAAAACAAAACACACTCGCGAGATTGCACGAAGTTCTTCTGCAAAGTAGCAAAATCGCCCCTGCTCATTCCATAGTCGAGGAAGAATGTATCGATCGCTTTGGCCACTGCAATCACAGCATCAATGTGATCTTCCTGTCCTTGGCTCTGCCGCAACTTCGTCGCAGCAAGGTGTACAAGACTTCCAAATCGGGTTCGAAGCCTGACGACTTGTTGATAGCGAGGATCTTGAGGATCCGTCAGAGCTATTCCTGCTTTGACATCGAATTGCTCGACGAGAAGTCCTTCAACGTCAACCTCTGGATCGGCGCAGGCGTTGACAACTTCTTTAGGGGCCTCTTTGTAAATAGTGGGCATGCCATTCCAAACTGCCTTCGAAAAAGCCAGGTAGCTAGAGCAGACGACGTTGGTGAGAGAATGCATCCAGGAAGCAATACTCACCGGCAGAAATCGTTCCGGGAAACATTATCCCAGCTTTCGGGAGATTTCACCAGGTCCTCGATCCTGTCAAGTGCAGGTGACGCAACGCGATCCAATATTTCCAATACGAAATCAATCTCTTCCGCGGTGGGTACTGAGGTTGTTCATGAGAAAATAACAAGGAAACCGATTGTATCAATTCCAACCCACCATGCCATTCGATCTTGACATCTTTGGCTTCGTAAAGAAGGCCCCACTGCGTACTGTGCGCCTTGTTGAAATCTGGTCGACATCCGTCAGCGAGTTGCCACGGCCGCCACGGGAATATTACCTGAGTCTGCCCAATGCTCATTGTTGACAAAATACTTATTGATGGGATAGACTGTCGTCAGCGTGTGTAACACCCGTGATACCAAAACCCCAGTCCCTGAGTACCCCCTTTCGCTCTTCGTCTTCTCGAGCAAGAGGGTCAGAAGCTGAATGATTGTCTCTTTGTGTTTCAATAACTGTAAAACCATTACATCAGATGAAAGTTTGCATGAGATGATCAAATGACTCACGGCAGGGCCACCGTACCCGAGGCAACCTCGGAGGATCGCCATGTCTAGGGTAGAAAGTTTGTCAGATTATGCACACATTACTTGGGGCTGTAAATCGGTGCCCACTCCAATGAAGGGTCGTGTCAGAAGGCACACTTTCATGAGTCGAGGTCGTCCGGACGCTCGAAGCCCCATGTTTGAGTTCCTCCTGTATCTGCAGGATGCAGACAGGCAAAAACTTGTCGATGGTCTGTTCGGGTTTCGAACGCGCGAGGCAAGCAACCAGCTGCCCAAAAGCCCTCACGGCATTCGACTTGGCGTTCGTCGTTGCATAGTGTCGGACCAAATTAAGCACAAGGTCGAAAAGCTGGTCGGAAAGGTGCAGGCAGACGACGTCAACCATGCTCTTGATAGATTTTAGCACCACTTCTTCTGTCTTGCCTCCTGTGGTTTTCTTTCGGCCTCCTTCTTCTGGCAAGTTCTCGTAGAGGGCGAGAACGCGCCGAAACAAAGACATTACCCAATCTGTAGCAGAATTGATTGTTGTGCCATGAAAGAAGATGGATCAGTTACCTGCGAAACCGGCAGTGCTTTCGCGCACAAGTGTCCGCTCTTCTTCCCTGCTGAGGGCGACGAATGGACTCGTCTCGACACCATAGGGGAACTGTGCACCCTCACGGTCGACTTCCATGAGATCTTCACCCGGTGCGTCACCAGATAATGCGTAACCTGAGTGGTGCATAGAGATGTCGCTGACTTTGACATGTTGGATTACGCTGACAATAAACGATGTTGCGCATATTGTTTTGTTCGGATCGTTCTGTCCCAAAAATGCGTCAACCGAAAGTCCAAGATACGTGAAGAATACCACAAACCAAATCAATGCCTGGGATGCAGAGCTCAAGGAGAGGCAAAAGATGTTTCTGGCCAGCACGCCACTGGTTCTCTGAGACGAGCGGGAGAGATATTCCGGAAAGTATCTTGAGAACTGCAGTGGTCCTGTGTGTCTCATTGACGGCTTCTAACCCACCATACGCCCGCTCCAGTAGCTCAGGCATTATCAACGTAGGCTCGAGGTGCGCCATCACGCGTAGGGCTCCCTGCGCCATAGAGAGAGACAAGGCGTCCTTAGAAAACATCGCAAGTAGTGCAGGCGTGCGCAGGCTAGTAACGAAAGCTCGACGAATTGCTGTTGTCAGGCGGCGCGTCTGAGGTAGGTACGTCAACGTCAGGGCACTGACATACCGCGCATATATACTCACCACGGGAGTTCGGCAAGAAGGCAACTTCTCCTCGAACCAACGGTCGGCAAACTCAGCCGTCAGACGTTGAAGGAAGCTGGTAAGCTACAACTACATTAAGGTAAAGAGCTCAGAAGCACGCAGTGTACCCACCAGCATCGTCCAAGGGCCAGAATTGGAGGGATGGAAGAATGATTCTGTGCTTGTAATCAGGCGGTCTAAAGTGTCCATTGCTTTTGAACCTGCGAGATATACTGTCTGGCTGCCTTGGGATGCAGGCATTGCTGACGCAGAGCCGCGACGGACAGGACTATCGACGGCCATAGAATAAACGAATAGTTTGGCGAGCGCATCTGTATAAAGTCATCTCAGTAACCTGTCAATGCATAAGCACCACAAAACCGACTGATGCGACTAATTCCCTTCTTAATTTTAGATCCCTGGCGCAAAGACGATGCATCCGCACGGGCGGAAGTCATGTTGGGGCTCTATGAGCAGGTCAGACAGAATTTTTACAAACCTCGTCAAAACCGACATTACTCACTCTAGATTTTCCAACCGGGATGTCTGGATGGCCGTTTGCGTGAGTAAGTTATGAGTTATTGAGGGGTAATAAGGAAACCTACACATGGACTCGAACCCCTTGCTAACCAGCAAAGTCCATTCCTCCCCAGACCAGATACCAATGTCCTTCCACTGTGCACCACCTTCTTCACCGAAATGGCCAGCCTTGCCTGCAACATGTTCCTCCGCTAAATTACCAGCCATTTCAAGGAAACGATCATCCATCGAAAAGGAGTTGAATGACTCCCAAATTTTGAATACCATGGGGAGGTAGAGATGCGGGTGAGTGGCAGGAAGGAACGAAGTGAGAACCGGAATCATGGTAAGAGTCGTCTATACGGAGGATTGAGCACATATCTGCAGACACTGTCTCAACTCACATCTGGAGTGATCATAGGCAGAAAAGTATCGAGCATGTCAGGTATATCATTCGCAGGGAAGTACCACCTGCAATTTTCAGCGACATATAGCAATATATTGTTCAAATTACGACTGGCAAATTGTGTCAGGTGGACCGGAAAGGACATTTGATGCACATGTGGCATACTTTGTCTGCCCGAGACGCTTCTTGGGAAACAATTCCTTGTAGAGGACTCGCCAAAGGGGTCTCCATGAGAGCAGTAGATCCTTCGATTCGAGCCTACGCTTGACGTTCTTACCAAGGAGGCGAGAGATCATGTCTGCCCAGTTGCGGATGACACGCACGTCCAAGCCGGGTAGTAGGCACAGCTCGTAATAAAATATGACAAGCTTGGAACGAGTAGAGGTCGCCATAGGGTAGCGCATCTGTAGCCAGCTAGGACGGAGTAAGGATATGACACCCCAAAACAGGGAACGGAGCATACCATTGAAGCATTGCATCCCAGGTCGTAAGGACGGACCAATTTTTGGACGCGGCACATATAACGAGCTTTGATATGATGTATTCTAGCTTCTTCTGCATCTCCTCGACAGATTCGCACTCATAGGGGAGTGCTCGGAGATAAGCGTTCAGATTAGACATTTGTTTCTCGTAGGAGGATTGATCTGGGGCGAGAGAAGATATCTCTTCATAAGGGGAGTCAAGGACATCGAGATCATCCTCGTCCATTTGTACACGTTGGATAGACAGGTCGCTAGTGCCAAACTCGGCAATGAGACTGGATGAGATCAAGTCGAAAGTAGTCATTGTGTTTCAATCGAGAAGAATGAGAGGAAATGAGATTGTGTAGATGAGGAGATGAGACGTACAAGGACGAAACTTATATTTTGTTGGTGTGTAGCTGACGCGTCCTCAGATGGATGGAGTACTTTTGGATGCTTCATCGCAAAGACGCGAAACTCTCTCTCACCCGAGGTCACGTGCAAACTTAGTCAAGAGTGCTTGAGCGACGAACCTCACAAAATGTGACCGAAGTGTGACTCTGTGTCCTTAGCGAATCCATCTCGGATGACATAAGAGGGTCCCACAGTAGTATGTACTAAGTACCGTGGGGAGTGCAAGGCAATGTTGGAGCGGCAATTCGCGACAATTGGAATGTCAACTATCGTATATAGTACTCATCCCACGGTTCATTATCCCTCAGTCAGTTACGCTACAGTACGACTGAGGGTAAGCCCATTATCTTTATATCAGATGTCGTACATAACTAACATCATGTAGTTCTGACGACGTCTAGGTAATATATCAGTCAGTTACGCTACAGTACGACTGAGGTTCTGACGACATCTAGCTTCAACAGGTTATGAGCCCCGCTCACTCATATTGAGAGAGCCGGAACCGAATCTAGACAACGCAGACCCATACCTGGCAAGACCGCCCGACCCGGGCTGCCATTTCCTGAACTTGACGTCTTC
>KN825030.1:0-37886 GCA_000827395.1 Paxillus rubicundulus Ve08.2h10 | reverse complement strand
GGTTGAGCAGCAAGTCATGGAGGTTGTGCAAGATATCATGATCCAGGTGCTGATTGCCATCATGACAAAGATGAATCTCAGTTGCCTTCTCAGCATCATAGATGTAGAGCTGAGCATAGCAAGGATCTCTTCCTTCAGGTGGCAAGAGGCTTCCCAGGAGATGATGCAGACCACCATGAATGTGAAAGGAGGTGGTCCCAGATTGGTGAGTGACCCTTTCATCAAGTCCCACTCCAAGAGAAGTGAAAGTGAGTATGCTGTTGTAGTGGCAAATCTTTTCCACAAACTGACAATTGTTGAGAAAGAGCTGATTAAGCTCTTGAGGAAATTGAGGGAGTGGTGGAAATTTAACTTGACCCTCCAAGCAATACATTCCAAAGAGCTTGTGGCACCAAGTAGATCTAGACAATTTTTCACTGTCAAAGTAGTGAGCGTGACAATGAGCATGGGACCAAGACTGTGAATGGCCACTGGCTCTTGATAAGGTCTTCCTGCAGGGGGCAATCTAATTGGAAGTGGATCATTGGGTTGTGGAATGGGTGGAGGGAAGGGTGGAGAGTCATCATCAGAACTATCATCATCACCAGGATGACCTGGAGGCTGAGCTACTTGAAGACGCTGCTCCTGATCTTGTTCATAGTGTTGTTGGGAAAGATGGTTGTGTTCTCTATAGAGATCCTCCAAGTGCTCCTGCTGTTCGCACTCCCTGTGTTCCTGAGTCAAACATTGTTGCTCAGCCTTCTGGCAAAGGTGCTCCTGTTCAGCTTGAGCAAGCCTATGCCAGTGATCTGCCTCCTGTCTGAGAAGTTTCTCCTGGGCAGCTTGTCTTTCTGCTTGCTCAGCCATCCACTCCAGTTGCTGCCTTTCTTCAGCAGCCTGCCTTTCAGCCTGCTGTGCCTCCCACTGCAATTGCTGCCACTACTGTTCTTCAGCCTCATGTTGAAAGTTGATTATATTTTGTTGAAAATCCACATTGACACAATTGTGATTTGGTTCAGTGGGAGGATTAGGGATGGGGGCAGCAGGTGCAAGAGCAGCATGTGCATTACATCTTCAATGATTGTGATGCCTCCCTGCATGAGCATTTTCTATAGCTTGCAGGACAGCTGCAGTATAGTCAACTCTTGCTTCTACACCTCTCACATAATGCTGCTGCTGAGGCAATTGATGATGCTGTTGCTGTTGTTGAACAGCCCCTCCATAGAGAACATCACCATGAGGTGGAATAGGGAGAGTTGCTTGTGGTTAGATAGGTGGAGGTGGCATGGGTGGCATGAAGGGTGGTACAATAGGAGGATATTTGTATGGCTGCATGGGTGGCAACACAGGAGCAAATCCCAGTGGCTGCATAGGTGGAGGAGGAAGAGGATGTGGATGTGGGTGTGGGTGGTGGACGTGCCATGCACGTTGTACTTCATGTTGCTCAATGACATTCTGAGGCATTCCAGGAAATCAATTTAGAGGGACAGGGGGATGATTCTACAATCATACAAACCATCATTGCTTACATCTTATTTTTAAATGAATAAAAATACCTACCATCAAAGCAGGGGGAGCATTTTGTGGCACTGTCACAGTGTGATAGGGCTGACAATGAAAAGGTGGTGACCCTAAGTCACAGCACTCACAATGTGCAGCATTCTGCACATTCAGGGGAAGTGAGAGAAGTTTGCCTGACAAAGGAAAAATGTCAAATTCATGGATGGAATGTCAAAGAAAATGACCTATATGTTATATTTTTGTTGATAGTTAAATGATGGACGAACAATGATACAGGAATTTAGAATCTAATTGGGTCAATATCCACCCCAACTCAGATATGTAGTCTGCTTTCTAAACTATATATTTTATTTAATGCTATATAGACTCAGCCTGGGACTGCAGGCTCCCAGTTGTCCCTCACAAACCAGGCATGACCCCAGCGTGGACTAATCACTCTCAAGGGAGGAGTGTGAAATTGCTATTTAAGTGAGACACAATTCTACCCTTCCAAGGGGCTCCTCTAAAGGCAGTGAGGGAAAAGGAAAAGGGAATCTTAGGTAATGACCCAAGGCACCACTTGATGCTGTGGATCATGTATATGGAGACAGAGAGCAAGAGAGGAGCAGGAAGGTGAGGGTGGAGGGGTAAAACAGTCAGAGAGAGGACAGATGGGAGAGCAAGGAAGAGATATCACAAACTGATCTGTTATCTGATGTGTCTGCAATTTTTGGTAATTTAGAGTTTAACTCAATTAGGTAGATGTGACAATGGAAACAGAAAAGGAAAGATTATCTGATGTGTACGCAATTTTTGGTAATTTAGAGTTTGACCCAATTGGGTAGACATAACAATGAAAACAGAAAAGGGATATTTTCGGGTTCTGACATTTTCGAGTTCTGACAACAATGAATGTAACAGACAATGTGTGAGGTACACAAGGATGCTTAAAAGGCAAACATGTGGTATTTCAGGAAACTACTTGAAATACGCATTGATTTCCAATTTTCACAATGCATAGACCACATCATTACCCCTTTCCCACCCCTAACTTGTTACTTTTATGATTACAGACAAGCCCCTACCTAATACCATGTAGTGTAACTAGATTAACAGATCTATGATATGTAAAAACTCACATTTCCTTTACCCCCAGCTAACAGCTTTCTCTTCTTAGCCCACTGCCCAAGGATCCTGACACCTATCTGAGCTCTCGAAGAGCACTTTGGCATTAGTATAGTGGTCCAGTACTCCACACCTGGCTGGCAGCAGAGCTGTTTACTTTTTTGGAGCAATATTTTTAATTTCTGATGTAAGATAACTCAGAAAAATCTATCTACTTCAACTCAAAACAAAGCCCTTTTTTGAGCCAATCAAAATGTAGTCTGTGTCCTTAATGAATCCATATCAGATGACATAAGAGGGTCCCACAGTAGTATGGACTACCATGGGGAGTGCAAGGCAACACACAAATGCCAGTGGGTGTGCTGAAAGGTCCCTTCCTGCTTGATGCCATTGGGCTTGCACAGTAGAGGCTCCTACCTCCCAATGATTATACCTGATTTGAAATCAATCTGGCTTTGGGTATTGCTTGCCACAGTCATGCCTGCTGACTAAGCATAACTCCTGAAGTAGGCCATTAGATTCATAGTTGGCATTCTAAACAGTCAGATAGACAAGTGGTAGGGGCAGCAGTGAAGCCCCCCTGACAAGAACTGTTGCAAGTTCAAAACAGCTGTCAGCCACTTTCTTTAATTGCCCCTTTGCACACTGTACACATGACTGCACCACATAGTCCAGCCTCAATCTTAGGAGAGGCATCAGACAGGTGAACAAGCAATTGGATGGCCCAACATGCCCTCTTACATACACAGACCACATGCTGCACTGCTCATGCCTCGCCACACAGCATAAGCAACTGTGCTATGTTCCCAAGTCTTCAATTTATATTAATGTCTCGAGGTTGCCTATGATACTTTTGACCTTCCATCACGTGGTCACTCTTTGTCACGTGACGTTTACAGTAAATGCTCGAGGGCTATCTTACCTCGAGCTGGAGGTTACTGGAGTTCGAATTCACAAAATAAACAAAGCAATCCCGAACATTGATCAACCTTGCCAGGTAGTGCAGGTCAACCATACCCACTGCGAGTCAGTGTTGTTGAGCGAAGTTGCTTTGACACTTTACGGATAGAACACAAATATAATTGACGGAACGACAACAACGCTTCCATGACAGCCAGAGACTCGTCAAGAGTCGTCGTTTTGAATATAGTTTCCACGTATGTCCTTCCATTGCCGCTAATAGAAAAGCCGTCAGTGAAGCGGTGTTAAGAACTTGGGTTAATACAACGTACACCCTTGTTCCAGCGGTCCCAGAATGACTGTATAGCAGCGTCAAAGCCAACATTGAATGCGAACGCTCCAGCAAAGATGGCGGAGACGAAGACGCCTGTGGGAAAACGTTTGAACTCAGTTGTAACTTCCCAAGGTGCGTTACGAACTGTTGCGCTTCGCTATCGAGCTGTAGAAAGCGGTAGAGAGCTAAGGAGAGGAACGTTGGTCCCCTCCGAACGAAGTTGTAAACAGCACTCACCGTCATTCTTTTTGTCCAGGAAGGTCAACGTTGAATGCAGAAATGATCTAGTTTCCGGTGGTATCCGAAAATGAAGCTACTGAGTCGGTTCCCACGGTCAGAGTTTTGAACAACTGGCTTGAAGTCTGCAGCTAGAGCCTAGCAGACGATGTCTTCGGCACACTCCCCACTAAGGGCGTTGCGACCCTCCGTACTCTGGGCAGCACGAGCAGCATTGCACAGATCGTCGATTCTGAATGTAGTTCCTTCAAGAGCCTTGACGTCGTTTTCCAGCGATGTAATCGCGGACATGGGTTTGGACAAACCTCGTCCAACGGCCCCAGACTATCCCCCGAAGGGACCTATCGTCTATGGGTCTATCCAAAACCCCGTTACACCCTCCCAGTCCTCCACCCACAATACCAAAGACTTCTCCCCTGTACCTCCCAAGTACCGCTTTTTTGCGTCCTACAGCAGGAATAACACCAAAGTCTTCCTCTATCGACCAGATGGACGACTCGTACCGCAGGGCTGGTGGACTGGTGGTAGCTGTGGATTCAAGGGTGCGAATCGTAAGGGATACGAGGCCGGATACCAGTGTGCGATCCGCGCCTTCAAGCGGCTCGAAGAACTCATTGAAGAGAAGGGGCGTATATCGCTTTCTGTGCACTTCGCGGGATTCGGAAAGGGAAGGTCGGCTGTTGAAAGCGTGTTTTTGACGAGTGAGGGGGAGAAGATACGGCCGTTGGTTGTGGAGGTCGAGGATAGAACAAAAATAAAGATTGGTGGGACGAGGTCGAAGAAGGCCAGACGAGTATAAAGCCAGCATTTGACATTTCCTCTTCATTTCACGAGGCTGACATCATTATTCGTGTAGGTTGCATGCCTGGTACACTTTGAGCTCGTACAACAACAAACTACCGTGACTCAGGTCATAATCTTATGTCTAGATCCCTGATTGCACTGTGTATCACGGTAATTCGATGGCTGCACTCCATGTGCTGATGGTTATATCAGCGGAGCTTTGCTCGTCCAGAAACGTGGTCATTGGAAGGTCGAAATGTGGTATTCAAGGAGTCTTCAGGTATATCATGTGCAGCAATGTTACTCTTGATGCTACTGGTGGCTGGTGGTCTCTAACACCTCCACACCTGGGCTACTGAAAAACGAGTCCGATGCATATTTCCCATAGCTCGGTCTCGCCAGGGAATTCAAAGAAACTTTCTTGTCCGTTTCTATGTCGTCTATCAAAGCCTCTGTTCCTCGCGGTCAGCGTCTCAGGCAACATTCGTCTTCAATGATGGACTGACCTCGAGAAATGTAGTCTAACTCGGGACGAATGTATCCCAATACTAAGGCTTTCATGTCACATCCGTAGAAGTCCGAATTAAACTGGTGCATGACATGAATTTCCTGGGGTGTGGATTTGAGTCATTGGGTCACAGCGAAGCGCCATGGTTCTGCGTACTGCTGTCATCCGTTCGTTCTTGTAAAATGGATTCCAGCCTAGACTCATTACCATGGGCAGCACTACGAGGTCTTCAGGGCGTAACTCTGATATTTGCTCATTTGCGGGGTACACTCGAGCATATCCGTAGTATACACCAGGCCTTGCAATGCTGGCCATATGCGTGGTAGATTCGTCGGGTAGATTCGCTGGAGATCCTCATGAGATGCTTGAAACAAGATAAAGGGGGGACACAGAATCCACACCAGTCGGACACCCAAGGTCCTTGCTCCCTCTTCCGAAGCCATGCTGTACAATCCCTTCGAGTCTGATTGGGTACGGGTCCTCTGGGGTATCAGATCCTACGATATTAGGTCTGCTGGCGCGGAATGGCTCTGTTTCGACTGCTGGGGGTGGGAGTGTTGATGTTGCTGGTGCGGGCATGGGTTTAGATGCTGTCTTGATTATGATTTAGTCCGTAGGGCAGAGTGCCGTCTAGTAACTTAGTCTATAATAACCAACGTTGTAAAGAAACCAAGAGAATGCGATGTACTACCAAGTAGTACCAAGTGGCAAGCGCAAGGGAAATCACGGCTATTATTTCTCATCAGACCACAAATTTGAAACACATCATACACTGGTCCATATACTCACCCTGTCCACGATGGCTACCACATTCACAGGCTATCAATCTTATGGGACCTATCACGCGCCCTATCCAACTTATCACCTTCCTCCGGGTCAACCCATGGCAGGCGCAGGCACAATTCCACACTATCCAACACAGTTTCCACAACCTCCAACCCCCACTGCCTATCAAGCACTCTATCCTCTGCAGTCAGCTAAATCCCCCAGTTCGCCGCCGCCTGGACCACCAAATGCTCCAGATATCCCCGCGATATCACCAGGAATTGCATCTAGGGAAGTACAGAAACTGATCGTGTCGCAATTAAAGAATAGTGAGTTTGAATCAATCGAGCCGCAAGCTTTGCAGAGACTGGAACTTGAGGTTGTCGCATGTATGTGTCCTTACTCCAAGCCTGTCACGATTTCATTTTCAAGTCTTGTCTGTGGTGCCAGTCATCCAAACATTGTACGAACGAGCGCACGAGTATGCAAATCTAGCCAACAGGGCAACGCCGGTAGCAAAAGATGTGTTCCTTGCATGCGATGAACGGGGGTTGAAGGGGAGGGACTTGCACAATATCGTACTTGCCTCCAAATCAATTGGTCAGTACGAGCCGCAGAAGATTAGCGTGTAATGATTAATGAACTCTCTCTTAGATGTGTCAATGAAATCACTGTTCGAGCTTCCGCCACCTCAAGAGCGTTCGCCGGAACTACTCCCGTCGGATGATGAGGACACACCACCAGTTATACCAACCACCTTACGCTCACTTCCATCCCACTTCCCACCTCTACCGCCGAAACACACGTATCTTAAAACACCAGTGCGTTATTCAAAGCTTTGCTGAGTCATTTTGATGCACTTTTGAAACCCCCCCCCAGGCATCACCGCCCAAAAAGGCTGCCCTTCCATCTCTGCAGCGCAAATTGAGGACGGCAGGACTGGTCCAGGAATCTCTAAAGAACCTATTGACAGCCACGGAAGATAATTTAGGGCAAGAAGACGGCGAGCTGCTTGGACATATTGTCAACTGGGAGGCGTCGTCGGCATGTCCCCGGAAACGATGGAAGGTGACTGCTTTATAACTAGCCTACATCAAGATCGAGAGATATTGTGTCTGTCGTTGTACTCGGAGCTACAGTACTACTTGCCATTTTACTGACATGCTAAAAGCGGTGTCAATATGTTCTTACCATGCAACCACGCCTCAAGATGTTAGCTCCTACGAATCGATGCACTCCCTCCCATCTCGTTTTCGGTGCACACACAACTTTGGTTATATGCTATGACAGCTTTGAATCTGAGAAATTGGGTTGGCACGGGCATATCGTCCTTGCATGACTGTGGCTTATGCTTGAAGATGTACTCACACGCGGGCTGTTCATTGGGCAGATATGCGCGAATGGTCGCCCTTCCAGGGATTTGGTGAGTTCCAAGCGGATTATGAAGGGCTATGTCACAGACATCCCTCCGGGTTCATTAAATAAATTTGTGTCGCATCAAGGACACAGTTATTGGGGGTTTGTAGGTGTTGATGCGGCAGGAACCGTTACTCGACAGGGCACGGAGTCAAATCGTAAAATCGACTGGCCAACTTCTATCAACGAGAATAGAGTTAACATCAACGCGTTTGTATATTGCAGATTCCTGACATACTTGATTCTACCCTTGGACGAGTTGCTCTTTCTTTCTTTCTTTTCGGTGCTTCTGAAGGAGGAACATTGGCGGCGCTGGCACCAGTACTCGGCGCCACGACGTCCGGTTGTTTCAACTTCTTCCTCCCTTTTCTCCGCGGCGGCGGCAAGGGACCCGATGCCAGGCCAAAGGGGGGTTGATAATCCATTACGAACGTCGCCGGAACGAATTTGAAGCCCCTCTGCAACGTGGCATGACGAGTGCGACACTAGAGGGATGATGTTTCGGTGGCCATGAAAGTATATATAGAAGATGAGGGTTTACCATGTTCTCTGTTCTCCCATTACCAACGTGCTCAGCAGTCTCTTTCCAACTTGCGTCCTCATGTTTATGTGTGTAATCGAGCAACATCCTGTCCTCTTGGTCTGTCCACTTATTTTTATTGACAACTGGGTTCACCTGTTCGGTCCAGCGGTCCCGGCATTGATCATTGTGTCGCCCAGGCAGAACAGCAGCGATCTCGATCCATGACGAGCCGTAAGCGACCACCGCGGCGCGAAGACGGGCGTCTTCTTCTGGAGTCCAATTGACCCGTTTGAGGGACGGGTCGATTGTCCTCTGGAATCGGTTACTGCATTGTGAGGGCGTCACGTCTTCGGAGACGTAGCGAGCAACTGTGGTGAACGAAGCTCAGAAGCATTCTGACAGAGTGAGCTTTAGACACACCAAGATGCCAGTTATCCTGCCCATACACATGGATAGCTTGCAGGAGGCGGTCATCGGATTCCGCTGTCCAGTGGTGGGTCCTTCGTGTTGTCCCGTTGCGCATGCAGTCTAGCGGTGTTCGGTTCGTCTGAAACCTCGTCAATGAAACTTGTAAAAGCCTTTTTAGTGAAGTCTTACACCTAGCCTTTCAGTTATATTCACCCAATCTAAGGGGCTGTCCTCGCACTCGGCAATGAGGGACTTGACCTTCGTTATTTCATCCTGACTCCAGGGCTCGTGATTGAATACAGGGTGTTGGTCCCCAAGCCACCGTATCTCGCACTCTCGTGCCGTGCGAGTTGCCGCAGAGAGACTCGACATCTGTAAGCTTTGTTAGTGACCCGTGCAACGATAACGCGCTCAGCTACGGGTGCTACCTTCTCGGCGATCCGATCCCAGTCGAGACCTTCTTTATCGAGTTCCAAGGAATCAGTGATAGTCGGAAAAGTTGGACGACCTCTAACACAATATGTCAAACCGAGATAGGAGCAAGGTTGGTGTAACACACAGTCTTTGTGCATCCAATGCATATTTGCGGTAGTTCTCAGTTCGCACAGCTTCTGCAAGGGCTTCCAACTCTTTAGCCTTCACTGAAAGAGACGTCAGAAGCAGGGAGTAAGAGGTTAAATGGAGGCATACTTGTACGGACTTCAACGAAGCTCAGGTAACGACTACGCCGGAGAGCATCATCGCGGAATGGGGATCCCTGAGAAGAGGGTTATTGGTGTAGGAGGGTTCGGTAGTATCTGCCTACGGGGGATAATAGCTCCTTTGCTGCAATTGGCGCTGATGCTCTGACACACCCAGGTATGACGACGGAGCCTCCAACGTCGAGGTCGGGCTCATCATCCAATTCTGCGACATCGACGGCATCCTGCATCCCTGTCAGCAGCGTATCTCAAGGACGACGGATAGATGCGTACAATAAGCTTGTTGATTGTTTCCAATTCAGCTTCGAGCCTCTTGGTATAGACCTTCAAAGCGTGCTGATGTTCCTTGTTGGCTTCGATGGCTTGCTGTACCAAATCATGCACGCTGCTTGTTCCTTGTGGCCGGTCCATGGCATAGCCTTCTGTAGATACGTGAGGCGTGAAGCAGAGGAATATTTTATTCGTGTCGCAATGTTAATTGACAGTCTTCCCTCTGAGAAGAGTCTAATGATTAGGATAGCCCTCGGGCATTTACTGGAAAAGTCACGTGACAAAGAGTGACAAAACGTGATGCAAGGTCAATAATATCATAGGCAACCTCAAGGAGATATTTATAAAAAATTGAAGACTGTCAACTTAGGGAACACAACACAGTCTACAGTTTGATCATCTCAGAAAAGGGCTTTTATCATTGTTTCGAAGTAGATAGATTTTTCTGAGTTATCTTACATCAGAAATTAAAGATGTTGCTCCGAAAAAAAGTAAACAGCTCCGCCGCCAGCCAGGTGTGGAGTACCGGACCACTATACTAATGCCAAAGCATTCTTCGAGAGCTCAGATAGGTGTTAGGAACCTTGGGCAGTGGGCTAAGAAGAGAAAGCTGTTAGCTGGGGACAAAGAAAATGTGAGTTTTTACATATCATAGATCTATTAATCTAGTTCCACTACATGGTATTAGGGGCTTGTGTGTAATAATCTTATGGCCGAGCCATTGACTGGTTGACCGTCACTAACTAAATGTGGCTTATCCTTCCGGTGGCAGTGTACTGTCACAGAACTGTCACATTACGTGACGTTTACAGTAAATGCTCGAGGGCTATCTTAACAACAAAGTTATAGTAAATTATTTAAATAAGTAAATAGAAACTGGGTTCTCGCACTCACTGCAAGCTCACACGCTACCGCGAACATACAAGCACTTGCCCGTTCGCGACTCTTACCACCATGGCCAAAGGTGCAGCAAAACGCATAGGTAGGCATACTCACTTCCTATGCAAGCCGGGCAGAAATAGACCAACGATTCTGGCTCACAGCTGGACAGAATGAGCAAACTATCAGGAACCTTCGTCTAGGGATGTTCTTCCCCACAATGCTGTCGATCATGCTCCGTCTACTGTTTAGACGGAATTCTCTGCCACCATCGAAGGGTTCTTTGGCCATATACGTCATGACTTATCTACCAGCGCTATTTCTGTGTCGATACCTCGAGGACATGGGGACGTCACGACGCGATCCCACAACTGGAGCACTCATTTCCTCTGGCGAGGACCTCAGCCAAGCCGGTGTCATAGAATGGTGCTTTGACATTTTATACGTCACTTGTATGTCTAATATACGCTCTGGATATGACTGAAATCTTGATGTGCACTTGTAGGGGCATGCCAAGTTGGGAGCGGATTGTTCGGCGAATGGTTTTGGTATCTTTACCTGGTGGTATGTTTGTGCTACGACTTGCCACTGCCTGTATAAAAGCTGATGATTCTCAGATACCGTTATATGCCATCTTCAAAATATGGAGTAACTTCGTCAGACCTATGATGGGTCAGTCATCGGACGATTCCTCGAGTGTAGGCCCGAGCGAAAAAGAAACCCTCAGTAAAAGGCAGGAGAAGCTTCGCAAGCGGAGCGAACGAAGCGATCCCCGCGCCCGTGTTATACGCAAATGATATGCGTCTACATGTTCTCAATGCCCCCTTTCCTCTTTCCCCCCTCGCCTATCAAGGATGGTACCACTTCGTCCACGGTCAAGATATTTTGTCGTTTTCGTCGATTTTTCGCAAGGTCCATTTTTGTGATTTCCGAATACTATGATTTGATAGGAACTGAGCATTGAACTCCCGTGTGTGATGTGACGTGGTTAACGTTGCGTCGTTGGCTCTCCATGGACGGGGATCAGAACGAAAATGCATTCATATTGTGTGCAGGGCGTTGATACTGTCGTCGTCACTTTCTGTAAGCTGGAATGTTGAGATCTAGATGTTGAGTTATCCTTACAGACGGAACAGCTCAGGTTCACCCTGCTGTCACGTTCTGCGATGGGTTCCACGTGACTGACCTGCCATCCCTTCCCTCCTTTCCTTTCCAGTTACTGTACCACGACCACGAGGATCCGACAGCGCGCAGGCTTCAGTGGAATTTATCCACGATGGAATCCAATGCTGACATCCAATTGTCCCAGGCGGACGTGTGCCAGACCAGCCCAAACATCTCGGACACCAACATTGCCGTAGATCACGAAGACAAACTAGGCACTGTCCCACAGGTAAAGAAATCACTACCTCTGTCACCAAAGAGCCCCGACCCACATCCCCGAAGTGTGGGTCATGCATAGCTCAGGGAGGCTGTTCCTGTCGTCGTGCTGACGTGCATATATTCAGGTAGAACCGACTCTGTGCCCAATGATGCAGGGCGGCGACACCAAAGCCAACGACACGGGAGGACGAGGTTCAGAACTATCATCGAGAGACTGCGGCAGCGCATTTTCCTTGACTCCAGGTCCCCCGTATGCAAGGCGCGTTCCTCGCTCATGCGCATATATGCAGCCCGGTGAGGAGCCCTCGCATGTTCGAGCTATGGCCACACCGTGCGGAGACAAAGTGGATCGCGCGCCTATCTGTGCACGTTTCAGCAACGATCCTAGTTCAGTCCCCTGTTCTATGACCACCGAGGAAGAAACTGTAAGGCAAATTTTCCCGAAATACTGGTGTGCGAAGGATCCATTCTCAGAGGTATTACTATAAGCTTCCAGTCCCATCGTCTATCGCCGACGTGCGGTGTAGCGGAGGCACTCCCGGAGATAACCACATCCTGGCAACGCTCCGAGGGGACGCAGAACTTGCAAAGTATTCTCCTAATCTTGTGCGTGCCTGCACCCAACGAGACTACTGAGTACCGAATATTGATCCCCTCCAGGAGGCCCTATCTCTGCATGCAAATGTAGCATCCACGGTCGTGATAGAACCAGGTGCACAGGAAGCTTGTTCAACCGACAACTCGAACTATGTTCGGACATCCCGAGCAGTTCTGAGTAACTTGGAGGACAACACTCGTCTCTCTTACTATACCCACGCCCACCAACAGGCCATAGCGGGGGACCTGGACTGCCTTGGAGAAGATTTTCCTTCTTCCTCCGCACCTCCGTCCTCCAGTCCCCCACAGCTGTTCCCTTCCTCGCCCATTGCTTCATCTCAGTCTTCCATCAGCACTGATGACAAAATTCAAAGCAAAGAAACGGTAGGATATTTATGAGTGGCATTGTGGGAGTGCTGCATCTTCCCTGCAGGTAACCTTTGAAGATGAGGATCGAACTCTCTGCGATGGCTCCAAAGCTGAGGACGAGATGATTATTCCTTTGCATTCCGAAGATAAGCATTGTAGGGATCCGCCAGGCGAAATTAGCACTAGCATAGCAATGTCACCGGATGTCGATCAGTCTCTTGTGACACCAGATATCCTAGGAGGTACTGTGGATGATCCTAGGTTTTTGGGTGGACACCTTGGGAAGCGGCCTCTCCTTGAGGATCATGTAAGGCCAGGGCAACCTCAGGTGCAGGTGTACTAAATTTCCACACAGGACCCCACCCCTTGCATGCAGAGTGATGGAACGTATGCGCCGCGCCCGTCTCCCCCATCCAAACGCGCTGTGAGTATCAGCACACAGAAGAGATGCCCCCCTCTAACCATATGCAGAGAACGCAAGCAAAGGTCCATCTCCCCCCCGCACCGAAACGGGCAACTTTAGTCTCTCAACAGCGTCAATTTAAGAAGTTGATCACCCCGTTTCGCTCACCACTGAGGCTTCCCCCCACCGTTGACGGACCCTCCCAGGGAGCGAACAACCGAGACCTCGAGCCAACTATTATACCTGAACGTGAATGGAGCCGTGCTGACCCCGGCCGGAAAGAAACAGATAAATATCTCTCTACCTCACAGCGCAAATCTGCAGTTCCTAAAACCCTGAAGGTAGCTGCTCAGTTCAAATCCCCTCTCATCGACTCTGCGGCCGCTCTAACAGACTGTCGGGGTACCATACGCCTCACGCCTACCATACAGACACTCGAACGTAAGCTACAGCTCCTCAATCGTGCAGTACAAGTCAAGGAGAACAACGAAGATGAAGTCCTTACCAGAGTCGCGAAGAAGTGGACAGAGGCTGCCAGAGAAGTGGCTTATGAAGTCTGGGACATTATCAGAGGTGGTGCCAATACCGTGGATGGGACAACGAGCTGTGGTGCGTCCTGGGGTTGGGACACCAAGACCGAAGACGCGAGCGGAGAGCTCGGTAATAATGATCTATCGTGGGCCCCTGATTCGACAATGCGATTGGCCCTGGAAGAGGAGGTCGATGAACGTACCAGTTTGGCTACTATGCTTCGCCAGCTCGGTATCACCCCAGAGACTTTGGGTTGGGACAATGACAGGGACACTTTTCTCGACTAACCACAGAGACCCTACTGCTGTAAATGAACGAACGATCATGATAACTTCTTCCTCCACGCCCGCAAAGGATTCGTTGACTCAATGTGCTAAGTTATTGTGGGAATCGACATACTCTAGACGCCAAGCCCCACAGATAAAAAATACTGAGTTCGCATCAGCAAACCAACCTTTTTCAACAGCCGAGCATACAGAGCCACAGCTGCACCACAGTGCACTCCAGATTCCCACAGTTGCTACAGCTTGCCACAGTTGCCTACAGATGATCCAGTAGTGTCCAGCAGCACATCAAAGAATATCTCTTGTGTTTTTTCTTAGGATACAACTTACAGATAATTTGGAAGGTGGAAGGTGGAATGATTAGACATGTCAAATGTCTGTCAAAGGTATGAAGGATAAGGAACAAGGCACAGAAATGGAAGTACTGTAGAGATACGACCTTAGGTTCATTGATTTTTTGAAAATCCGGACTGATCTTTGCCCAATTCCTTATCGGAGCACATCGGCGAGGAGTTTTTTCCTCATTTGTGACGTGTGACAAACCTAAGGTCGTATCTCTACAGTATTAGAAATAAGCAGAGAAGCAGAAAGGCAGAAAAGCAGACTTGTGCATAGGTGGGAAAGTGGACTTGGTCCAGAGTGGGCTCCAGAGGAGTGGAGTTGACTTGTGTGACACAGGATATATCAGGGGGTCAGGGTATTTAGTTCTTGGAGAGCTCCCTTCAACCATGCTGTGAGGAATTGGTGTTCCCTACATCTACAAATGGCCTTCACCACCCATCCCTCTCACCTTCCACTTCCATTCCATTCTGTTCCAATGCTATCCATGCATATAGATGCATTACCTATGCCTCACACATCACAGAACCCATCCTTGATCACAGATATTCAAGTTTACATCCACCTGGATCTGACCCTGTCCATTCCAACCCATTGCTAAGTTTAGGCCCCCCTTCATCCATGTATGTACTTGCTTCATCAGACATTATCCATTGTCTGTTTTCCATGTTTTCCATCTGGTATGAATGTTTATTGACAAAGTACAGTGAATTCTGGAACCAGAACACAAACTCTGGAAACATGGGAACCCAAGATCCATGGCTCCACTCTGCAATCCATGTAGAGCCACTTGGAGTCCATCCAGAGCTGATCAGAATCATGGAACCCACCCAAGGTCAGTCCAGAACTTGTCTGGACTCTGTTGTTCTATCATTCCATCCTTTCCTTACTATCACTCCTGAGCCTCCAGGGGTATTCCTATTATTATCTTACATTGCTTAACCTCATATCCCATATCTGTCCATGTCCATGTCCCTAAACACCTGTCATTATTAGCAAGCACTTTTCCACCCATTCTGCTACATATATATACTTACTTTTACCTTCCAGATTCCTCAGTCATTCTTTGCCCTCCTTAGGCAGCAGCTGAGTCCAGGCAATCCCTGCCCTTTATAGTTTTTGTCAAATATGAGACAATGTCTCCCTACAAATGTGTCATGAAAGTGATGTGCTGGCTCTGTAATGTGCACCATATCTCTTGGCCATGTTATCAGTCATATCTCCCCTTGCATTGTGGACAGGCAGGGTTCAAAATTTGCAGGGCAGATTGGTTGTTTGAAGGGGTTGGCAAGCCTTCCACCCACAAAACTCAACAAGGGGTCAACTTTTCATTGTAGAAGTGACCACCCAAGGTGTTGCCACCCTTTTTCTGGTGAAATTTACTTGCAGCCTGGGAAAATGCCATGTGAAGTATGAATATTAGTCAGTGTTTGCCTGTCAGAGTTCACAAATTGGTTGATTGGTCACAGTCAAGACCTATGTGACAAAATCTATAAGAGGGCAGTGATTGCCTGGACTACTAGGGATTAGCTATGAGTAGTCAATAGGTATAGAATGAACTCTCCTCAGCCACTGCCTAAGGAGGGCAAGAAACAACTGAGGAATCCAAAGTAAGAAGTACGTACAGTATACTATCTCATAATGCATAGCATTGGTTCCCAATTTTGGCCATGCATTATGAGATTTGTACACTATAAGATAGCATTTTCAGTGATAGAGGGCATCTTGACCTTTTATTGGCCCATGCAATATGAGATAGTGTACTGTATATATATACTGCAGAGATATGACCTTAGGTTTGTCATGGATCACAAATGAGAGAAAAACTCCTCACCAATGTGCTCCAATAAAAAATCAGGCAAAGATCAGTCTGGATTTTCAAGAAATCAATGAACCTAAGGTTGTATCTCTACAGTATATGTAGTGGAGTGGGGAGAGAAGTTGCTTGCTAATGAGAACAGGGAATCAGGAATAGGAACAGGAAGGAGATGCAGTTAAGTGGTGTAGGATAATAGTGGAATGCCCCTGGAGGCTCAGGAGTAATGATAGAGAAAGGATAACAGAGTTCCAGACAACCCTGAGTGACTCCATGGCTCTAAGTGGTTGCACTGGCAGTGGAGTGGAGTTACAATCTCTGTGTTTCTGGAATTCCGGAGTTGGTGTTCCAGTTCTGGAGTTCACTGTACTTTGTCACTATGTACCCTGTCTCAATATTCTTTACACACCAGAAATTTCAATGTTTTACAGGCCTTAGAATAGATTTCAGAATGGAATTGAAAAATATTGTGTTATGCATATCCTTATTGGTGGGTGAGAAATATTATATTTAAGGGGTCAATGGAATAACTGCAAAAATATTTTATTATGTGCAAGATTCCCAGTGGGGTAAAAATATAACACTTCAAGAGGTCATAGAATGTGATGTATGGTATTAAGTCCTGAACAGTGTTATGAAATATATTATGAGGCCCTCGAAACGTTGAAATGCCAGCAGCGGTTCTGTTGCCATGGTCCTGTAGCACCAGGATTGTGAACGCTTGATGCTACTTTGGGAGTTTCAATAATCTAACAAAAAAAAAACATATTTCATAAATTTTTTCAGAATTTAATATTTTACATCACATTCTATGACCATATTTTTACCCCGCTGAGAATCTTTCACATAACAAAATATTTTTGCAGTTATTCCGTCGACCCCTTAAATATAATATTTCTCACCCACCAATAAGGGTATGCATAACATAATATTTTTCAATTCTCAGGCCCTCGAAACATTGAAATTCCTGGTGTGTTACACGCGTGCCAGTGCCATTCCATATGCAAACTGCTGTAATTCATTCCAAATCTAAAACTTTTATTATCATTAAGAATTCTGGATTGAACATAATATCGAGCATTGAGCGTTTCGAGGGAACGTTCGAGGTTACCTTGGTGGTCCAGTCATCACGGGACGAATACATGATAAATAATGCGTACTGCATAACGATCGCTTCTCTTCCAACTTTTCCGCAGCCCCTTCTCTGAGCCTGCCCCCCTGGATGCCCACTGCCATGTCTAAGGTTACCTACACCATTGCGGTCGACGGCTTGACCTATCAGCACGACCCAAATTCCTCCCCCTCTCTTTCTGACATCTCGCTTCATCTTCCACCGGGGTCCAGAACCATCATAGTCGGCGCGAATGGAGGTGCGTAGCGAAGTCAGCTTATCGTCGTCCCGTAAAGCCAAGTCTTTCGTGTCTTGTAGCGGGGAAGTCTACCCTTTTACAAATCCTTGCTGGGAAGCGTCTTGTCAAAGATGCGGATATCCGCATCAATGGCAGAGACGTGTTTAGGGATTCTCCTCCAGGTGTCACATTCCTTGGCACAGAGTGGTGGGTGGTTTATGGTCGTGTTACAACTTTCCTTTTTTCTAACGCACCTCTTCTTTATATTTTGTTTAGGGCGGTGAACCCTGTAGTCCGAGGCGATATCATAGTATCCAGCTTCTTAGATTCTGTGGGAGGCTATAGACACAAGGAGCGGCGAGACCAGCTTCTTGATATTCTAGATGTGGACCTCGATTGGCACATGCATGCAATTTCGGATGGTGAACGACGTCGTGTCCAGCTCTGTATGGGCCTCATGGCTCCTTGGAATGTTTTGTTACTGGACGAAGTGGGTTCACATTTAATTTTTTTACTTTGGGCGCTCATTTCTCGTTATTTTCCAGGTTACCGTGGACTTAGATGTCCTTGTTCGTGACGAGTTGCTCAAGTTCATTCAAAACGACAGTGATACACGCGGGGCGACCATTCTTTGTATGTACAGCAGTTTGCCTGTGAATCCTAACTCAATTTTTCCGTGAAGACGCAACTCATATTTTTGACGGACTCAATTCATTTCCAACACATATCGCGCACATGCGCCTTGGTTCATTCTTGATGGAACCCACACCTTGGCCTTTTTCCTTGCCTCAGATCCCCGAGGGCGTCACCCTGTACCACACCGCTTTGCACTGGCTCAAAGAAGACCGTGAGCATCGTTATCAACTTGAGGGGCAGGGTCGCAAGTCCCGGGGCGCGCGGCGAAATCAAGTCAGTAACTTATTCGTGGACCATTCATCCTATTCACCGTGCTTCAGTCTGTTCCGACGGACTCGGAAACTTTCTACAAGAAGTTGATCGTGTTTATGTCCAGGTCCAGCCTTCTCACTGACGACTGTTTTCAGATACGACTACGCCCATTAGACCTCGAGTCTCCGAAAGCATCAACCTTTTCGAAATATCCCGGCCTCAACTGCCTGGTGTATTGTTTCAACAGCAGTGTAGCACAAACACTAGCATACTTTAGACTCGTAACTATGAGCCAAGCCATTGATATAAGATCCATTGAGGATTACTAGGGCTGCGCAGGTATAACAATGGGGGCTTATTCCCAACAAATAATCAGATGCTCATGTTCTCGCAAAAAATATATTATATTTTACAGGCCCAGCCAACCAATCAGGAGTTCTGGAGGTAATGTTCTATTTTGGAACATTGTCAAAACATGGTATCTGTTAGTCTTGTTCCCGACTCTGTCGGGCATGACGCATTCCTTACACCTGGGACAAGGTTGGATGGGCAGTGTTGACATACTGGGAACCAGTGGTAAACTAGAATTACAGATATTTCATCACAACATATTGAATTAAATATTTTGATTATGTATGGAATTCTTTCTTGGGTACACATCTGGATAATAATATTCTAAATATCCTACCCAGTGTTTGGATTTTCGGGAGTAGTCATGAATAACAAAACAGCCACTTGGTTGTTACTGGTCGAGATTTTTGTAGCAAGTGGTATACCTTCTGTAATAGGACTCTATCAAATTTTGGGATGAAAATTTGGTGGGACTGAGGAGAACAGTGGGGATAATTATGAGGGGGTTGGTTTTACCTAGTGTTTGGACTATTTTCACCTGACCCTTCTTGTGTTTCATGAAGTATAACCAAGGGAAGTGGCAGAAGTCATCTACAATGATGATCCAGTAGTTGTGTCCCTCCCAAGACTGAGGAGTTATCAGACCTCCAACATCCATGTGGACCATTTGGAGTGCTCAGGTTGCATGGGGTTCCTCTAGGAGTTTGAATGGGAGCTTCTTCATCTTTCCAAGGATGCAGGCCTCACAGAAGGACAGAGTTCCAGTCAGAAAATCAATCCCCTGGAGTTGTCCCCACTTGACCATGTGTTCAATCTGCACCACAGGGATGTGTCCCATGCATTGGTGGAGAAGGTTTATGTCCACCACAGCATGTGCCACTTCCTTTGGGGATTCCAGAATGACATTTGCATGATATAGCCCCTGTCAATGAGTTCTTCCCTTTTGGACATAGCATGTGCTAGAACTGGCCAGGAAAATGGTAGGGAGTCTGGTGGTTGAAAGGCAGTTTACAAAGATGAGGGAAATCCAGAACTCTGGAATGAGCAGGGAGTAAGTCCAGAACCAGGACCAATGTGGAACCATGTGGGAAGTAGCTCCAGAGTCAACAACAATGGCATCTCTCCCACTGGTCTTGGGCTCAGATGACAAGTAGGCAAGAACACATGCCATTAAAGACTTGGATACACCTTCAATAACTATATTTGCAATCTCTGGAGTTTTAGGTGAAAACTCCAGAGTGTCCTCCATCACATTGGCTTTCTCCTTCTTTTTCTCCCATTGTTAGCCTCTTCCTCCTCCTTTTCTCAACTCCTTTGTCCAATGCTGGTAGACATAGCAGCCATCAGACTTATGTCCAAAATGTTGGTGGTGCTTGCACCAGGTAGCAGAGTTGGGAGGATGGGCAGAAGTCTTGTTGGCGCCCTTTGACAAAAACTATAATAGGGCAGTGATTTCCCAGACTCAGCTGCTGCCAAAGAGGGGCAAAGAATGACTGAGGAATCTGAAGCGAAAACTAAGTATATGTATGTAGCAGAGTGGGTGGAGAAGTGCTCACTAATAAGAATCAAGGGAATAGGAACAGGAACAAGGGGGAAATGGAATTAAGTGATGTATGGAAGTGATGGAGCGTCCCTGGAGGCTCCAAAGCGATGACGAGAAAAGGATGATGACATACAATAAAAGTCTGCATGAGTTCCGCATGGATTCCAAGCAGACGCTGAGACTCGAAGCAGAGCAGAGGTACAAACTCCAACATTCTGGAAATGTGGAGTTGGTGTTCCGGTTCCAGAGTTCACAGTATTTTGTCACCCTTGAGAGTGAAGTTTGAGGGTCCTGAAGGGTTGAGACATCCATCCTGCAAAGTGATTCAGATTTCCACAGCATCAAAGGTAAGTCACCTTGATCTAGAGTTTTCAGATTTGGAATTTGAGGATCTGATGAAAGTTGAGTATGTGGGGCTGTTAGCAGAAGCTGTGTTGGACAACATGGTAGAAGTCCCAATGATCTAGAATTTGTCCAGACATGTGCTGAGGGATTGTGTGAGAGTTGACTCATTCTGGGGAGGTTTTCCTTCCACTAGTATGCACTAGTTGGGCTCATAACCTGACAGAAACTATAAGTGGGCATTTATCACCCAGAGTACTAGAAATTAGCTAGGAGTGGTAAATAGGTATAAAGGGGGCTTACCTCAGTCACTGCCTAAGGAGGGCAAAGAATGACTGAAGAATCCAAATGGGAAAAGTAAGCATATATGTACTGTGATGGGTGGAGAAGCACTCACTAAGAATGACAGGAGATCAGACACCAATTGAAGAACATAAAGGATGTGGAATAGGGAGTTAATGTCATATCCCATGCCACACAAGTCAACTCCGCTCCTCCAGAGCCCACTCTGGACCAAGTCTGCTTTCCTGCCCATACACAAGTCTGCTTCTCTGCTTCTCCGCTGTTCTGTTTTTCCACATTTCTGCTTCTTTCTAATACTTCCATTCCTGTGCCTTGATTCCTTATCATCCATACCTTTGACAGACATTTGACATCTCTAATATTCCACCTTCCAATTATTTCCACTCTGACTCACTTTAACTTCTCTTGACTCATTCCGATACTTCTGACTCGTATTCCACTCAACTCCAGTACTCCGGTGCCCTCCATGTTTACTTGTCACTGTAGTATATAAACCCCTCTTGTACTTTGTATTCTGCAGTTCAGATATTAACTTTGATCACTCCTCTTCTCTATCCACATTAAGTCCATCTCTTGACACTTGAAGCTAGCCTTCTCATCGTCACTCTGACCCTCCAACCTCCAACCCCCCCCCTTACTACTCCATTCTGCTGTCACTCCACTCTGCCACTCCACCCTGCTACAAATACTGGACTGAACTCAGGCAAGGGCACAACATATAAGTTGAAGCTGACATCCACTCCACCTCTGACAACTCCAGGACAGCACAGAGGAACTCCAATCTCAACAGTTAAGCAATGTAAGATAATGATGGAAATACCCCTGAAAGCTCCAGAGTGATAGTAGGACTTGGCAGGATGATGGGATAACAATCTGGATGGGTTCTGAGTGGTTCTGAGTTTCTGTGGCTGTGTTCCAAGTTTCTGGATCTTCAAAAGTACATTCCAGAGCTCACTGTACTTTGTCACCTTCTAGAGATCTTCTCACCTGAATCCCTCCCAGGTCAAACTTATTGCACCCTTCTTTTCTTACCACCTTTGTTCCAACCTCTTAACACCAGGGAGGAACTCAGTATCTTTTCACCATTCTGGCGACTGTGGATGGTTGGGCAAGTACTATATCATTCTTGAGCTTTGCAGACAAGTAGACAAACCAGGACATGGTGAGAAAAGATTGGCTATTGATTATATTTGGCTTCTCTTGCAAGTGTTGTGGTAGGGCTCTGAAAGGGAGGTTCATGATGGCTTCACAGTGGTTGACTAAGAGTAGTAGGATAATGAAGCTAAGTTTATGTAGTAGTATGTAGCACTATTGAGGCCCTAAGCCCATCTGTGCCACCAGACAAGATGCAGACAGCCAAAGAGCCAGATTTTCGGATTCCCAGATGCCCTTCAAATTTTCGTGTCACGTGATTCTTTGGGGTTTTTAAAACTCCGAAGCCTTAGTAGCAGATTATCGATATCAATCAAGGACTATCAAGGACTCCAGTTTCACAAAGATTTATATCAGTGTCGAGCCTTCCAAGTTTTCCCCATTTTCACCTCGTCTTTTCTCTATCATGTTGTTGTACGAGGACATTCTTAGTGGAGATGAGATGTTCTCCGATGCCTTCCCCGTGTTGGTTCTCATCCAAATGCATCATATCCTTCATCAGCAATAACAATGTTTATAGGAAGCTGGTCGATGACATCGTTTACGAAGTCGACTGCCAGTTAATTACGGTCAAGGACGGCGACGTCAATATTGGCACGTAATACAAGTTCTTACTATCGCCTTGCTCACATTGCCTCAGGGGCCAACCCCTCCTCCGAAGAGCAGGAGGAAAGCCTCGAGGATGGTGCTAAACAAGTCAACAACGTGGTCCATTCATTCCGCCTTGCACAAACATCATTCGATAAGACTACCTACGTGTCATCCCTCAGGGTGCAGTACTTCTTACCGTCCCATCTTTTGTCAATAACAAGCCGCGGCTGCAGACCTACATGAAAGACGTAAAAGCCGAGCTGGAGAAGACAGACCCAAATAAGGTCCAGGTGTTTGAGAAGGCTGCTACTGGGTACGCCAAAAAGATACTTGCCCACTTCAAGGACTACGAATTCGTGAGTCTTTAGACGGCGTCGTTGCCTCAGTTCTGAATCGCCTTAGTATACTGGAGAATCGATGGAGGTCAAAGGGATGGTCGCCCTACTGAACTATCGCGTGAGTTTTCCAGTATCATCCATCAATTCGAGGTTATGCTGATGCGTCTTTCAGGAGGATGGAATTACCCGTGAGTTTTGATTTAGTACTTGCTCACGTCATCTCATATCACGTCCAGCCTACTTTACTTTCTGGAAGGATGGCCTTAAGCAGGTCAAACTTTAGTCTAGCTCGATGTCATCTTCGATCTTTTTAGGTATATCTTATCACCGCTCATCATCTTAGCAGATCGAGAAACACATTAGAAATGCAAGATAAAAAAACAATGTTCTATGCCAATCTGCGATTCTCATAGCTCATCATGGTTGTCCTTCGGGGCTTCGAAGGTCGCCTGTGAGCCCTCCTCTGAACTCTTCACCTTGGGCTTGAGGTCGTTCTTCGCCTTCTCCTCCACGAAGGAGATGAGGCTCTCCAACTCACGGTCGCCGTCGTAGTCCATGAATTCTCGTGAACCAGCGGGTTTGAATTTCAGTGTCGGGAAGCCACCAATGCTGAATGGAACAGTTGCTGGGAGGTCGTTCTCTTGTGCTTCCATCTTCGCACTGAAGGATATCTGTGAGCCTCAAGACCGGAATAATTTCGTGCACTGCACTTACATGACGATCTGATCCTTCACGTGGGCGAAGTGGTCACCGAGTGAATCCCATATAGGCTTCAAGCGCTTGCAGTGACCGCACCTACAACGTAGATAAGTATGAGACGCATCAAGCAGAGCACACAAGCCAAGGACAAACCATGTAGCGTAAAATTCGACAAAGACATCTTTCGATTCATCGAAAACAACCTTCTCGAACTCTTGACCAACCAGAGTGAACACGCTCTCGTTCTGAGTCTCGGGGATGGGCTGACTCTTCAACTTAGGGACAAGCTTGCCATCAATGTAGTCTGCAACCAAAGCTGAGATTGCCTTGGGCTCGATCGCCTTATCTTGGTCGTAGGGGTACTTCAGCTGTTTCGCAAGGTCCTGGACGACGAAGCTGGGCCACTTAGGCTCAGGAAGGTTTAGAGCCTTGGCGTGGTCACCAAACTTGGTGGCGTCAATCCAGACAAAGTTAACCTTTCCATGGTATTTGGATGCAACAGGCCTGAGCGCCTCGATAAGGCCCTGGGTCTTCTCGTCGGAGGGATCAACGAAAAGGTACGCGAGGGGCTTGCCGCTGTTAGAGTAGACGGCGTATGTGTCACCATTAACTTCACCAAGAAGGGGAATAGAAAGTTCTTGAATCCAGTTTTCTACATCCTTGACAGTAGCAGATGAGACAGGGTAAGGGTATTCCGTCTTGCGTTCATCGAAATTGCGGTAGACAACGATGGCGGGAGGGGTCACACCGGCTGCAGCAATGGCCTCAGGATCGGTAGAGAGACCAAAGAGGTATTCCTCGCGATGCTTCTGAGCAGTTGCGCTGAATTCGGATGCGGGTGCATCTGTCGTGGATGTGACATACGCGATAGCAACGATGCTGTCGGCATTTTGGAAATCAGAAAGGTTGGCGGAAGTAACCTCGGAGACAGCAGGCAGTGTTTGCCTGAGAATAAGTTTAGACCAAGGTGCGTGTACAAACAGAAACACAGGGACAAACTTGATCATGTAGCTAATGATGCCATCTGCCTTGCGGGGTCCGCTGTACTCGTTTGGCTCACCGTTGCGGAAGACTTTGAGGGTGCTTTGGAAGAGCTTGGTGAGAAACCCCACCTGGCGGATGAGTAGAAACTTACGGGTAACCTTGAACCCCGTGAACCTGGCAGAGCTCAGCTTGGTCAACACAGTCCACTTTGGCAAGCTTAATGTTGTTCTCCTTCAAAGCAGTGGCAGCTTCCTCGTAGTGAGGAGCTAGCGCCTTACAGTGACCACACCTTCCAGCATTTAATAAGACACAAGCCACAGGAGGTGTCCAAGAACATACCATGGAGCATAGAACTCGATTAAAATCAGTGGTTCAGGATTGACGGTCGACTCGAAAGTCTCTTGGCTGAGAGTAATAACGTCTGAAGGCTTCTCTGCGTCGGCGTCTGCAGCGACGAGAGACGCGAAGGCAACAGCAGAAGCCGCTGAGACGAACGTAGAGAATCGCATCGCTCAGGAGTGCAAAACAATGAGGTGAAGAAAATGCGCAGAATGAACAAGTCAAGAGTTCTAGTAGCGCTTTTATGGCACCTCTAGTGCATACGTGTCACTTGTTCGTGTAACCTTCGGTCATGTCCGAAAGTGTCCAAGAGAATCTCGACCACCGTGACGGCACACGGCGAACTGGGCACTGGCAGTGTATTCTCAACCTGAAGTCATTTTCCCCATCAAAGCACTTCATTCGTAGTATATATGTATGTTACAACCTGGTCATGGAAGTCCGCAACTCCCAAAAATTATGTAACTGCTGTCGATAAACTTGAATCGTACACTTCCTTGAAACCTCTACCACTCGAGTCGCCTCTCACAGGTTCGAGAGATCGAAATCAGAACCACGTTGGCGACCTCCACCATAATGCTTCGCACCCGGAGTAAAATCTCGTGGTGGTGGGAAGTCTGTGGTCGGGAACTTATGAGACCCAGCTTCAGGGGGTGGCGAGGGGACTGAGGTGGCACATCGATTCCGACCGGTCTGATTAGCTGCACATATTGCGAAAGACTTGGAATAGACTCACTTCTGCGACTTGGTGCACGCGGTTTGGTGCCGTTCAGACGACCGTTGGTAGGGGTTGGAAAAGGAGGTTCGGATGACGGGGGAGGCGCGATAGGGGGTGGTATCAAGCTCATTCGGGCAGGGGAGGGACCAGGCGGAGGCGGAGGTGCCGAAGGATCAGCCTCAGACAAGGCTCTCACCCGTGCAGGAGGTCCTGGGGGTCCATCCGTGATGGGTGGCTTTCTGGCAGGAGGTGCAGGTATTGCTCGGGAGGGCGATCCAGCCATAGAGGACGGTCTGGCAGGCGGTGGAGGGGGTGGTGCTCTACTAGTAGTAGTTGGAGGTGATGGAGCTTTGCGAGCTGGAGGAGTAGAGACAACAAAATTTTTCCTCGCGATGGGTGGAGGGGGAACTGCCCTCGCGAGATCCGCAGGTGATGCACTGCGCACAAAGCCAGTCCGCGGGGCACGAGCAGGTGGTGGTGGTGGGACTTGGAACGAGGCGGGTGGCGATGCAGTCCTGCCTTGGGGCGCGGGTCGGCGAGGAAGTGCGGGAGCAGCTGCTGGAGGTGAAGGGGTAGCGCGAGCAGGTGGACGTGGAGCCCGTGTCGGGAGAGTAGGTGCCCGGGAAGGTAACGATGGCGCTTGGCTGCTCGGAGGTGGAGGGGCAAGTGGTGCCAGTGTCGATGGTTTTGGATGGGTAGCTCTAGCTGGTGGAGGAGCACTTGGAGCACCTGAAGCGGTAGCGCGCCCAGGCACTGATGGCGGCTTTCCCAGCGTAGGGGGCTTAGCTGAAGGCTTTCTGAGACAGATGCAATTGATAGGAAAACAGCAGAAGCAAACCTAGGTTGCTCTGTCCTGCAGGTTTCAGCTTTGGCATACCACCCGCGAATAGACCACCCAACTGAGGTGGCCCTTGGCCACCCGGAACGGCGGGGGCGGGTGCTGGTGGTCGTGGACCACCACCCCCACCTCCACCGCCAAGCTTGGCGTCAACGATGGGGGCGCTACGATCATTTATTTCTGCCTTCTTCAGCTTCTTTCCCGCCTGAATCTGTTTCAAAAGCTCGCTCGATGCCATGGTGGTGGTAGTAAAGTAAGTCTTAGGCACTAATCAAGCTTGATCGGATTGGGTAGAACTGGACAGCAGTGCTGACCATAATTTACTACTACATTGTATTGCATGCTTATGTAAGCTATGTGGTTTCCAACAACTGCAACCACGCAGAACACATGTTCACCCTCCTGACACCATACACAGTCAACTGGTAGTAGCAATGGATGCTGGCCTAGTCTACAAACGATTATGCATGGCAAGACTCGTGCTACAAAAGGTATGACTCCTACGAGTTGGCGAAGTATTTACTTTGTTTGCACCCTACCTGTGTAGCGCAGTCAGCCAATTTTATCTGTCGTACCGCACAATTGCTCGGAGTCGATGAATGGATGTTCTAGACGGTGGCGTGTGATACACTGTCAGCCAGTTCGTCGATACGATCATCAATCAACCTCGTGACCTGTGAGAGATTCGTCAGTCCCAGTAACTGCCCCGAAATTGCTTCACGTTTACTTTTCCTATTGCAACTGTACGCCCTGGGACAAGGTTAACAAGGTAGGCATTCAAAATGTGCACCCACACCTACCTTCATCCCGCAAAGTGAAGCGGCCCAGCTGCGGATAGTCCACGAACCTCTCCATACAAACGGGGAGGGGAGTCTCGACTAGTGCCACAATTTTTTGACCTGAAACACATAATATGTTTATCCAGCAATGTGTTTCAAAATAATATCATTCACCTTTTTTCGCAAATTGGGGCGGTTTCTTCGACTTCCGCCCAGTTGTCTTATCAAAGTAGTGGAGCAGAGCCTGCAAAGGGATATCAGCGTGATGCACGGTGATGGCTGCGTCAGAAATGGCGCGTACCGGAAGTGTAACTTCTTCAGACAGGGTATGAACATGCATGACCGCCGAATACCCGGCGCAAATAATGTTCTTGTGCTCCAGAATTGCTAACTGTGCTTCGAACTGCCGTACAGCGTGGACGGGATTCTTTGGACTCGTGAGCACAAATCCAGGGCTGATTTCCTCGTCCTCTACGCCACGCAACCTGACCCGGACGTTATCTCCACATATAGATGATGATATTTCGTCTTCCAACTCGTTGTAGATTGCCGCAATCTCGACGTTAACTTTGTTAGGCATAAGAACAAGGGAGTCTCCCTTGCGCATATGGCCAGATTCAATCTTCCCGACTACGATGGCACCCATGTCCTTGTATTTCTCCGAGATCGGTAGCATGAGCGGTCCATTGATCTTACGGTTAACCATTGGCATGTGATCCAGATGATCAAGGAGTGAGGATCCTCTAGAAACTTATGAGAATTGATTTGTTATTAAGATCTATGACATCAACTCACCTCCACCAGGAGCATGTTGACACGGGTAGGGGATCCTTCAGGTTCATTCCAGTATAGGCCGATATAGGTATAAAGGTGACATCCTTCGGATTGAACCCAGCCGACTTGATGAAGGGTATTAACTTCTCCTTGATTTCGTTGTAGCGGGCCTCGTCCCAATTGACGGTCGGGTCGTCCATCTTGTTGACAACCACCACAACTTTGGAAACACCAACGGTTTTGACAAGCATAACGTGCTCTCTGGTTTGACCACCCTTTTCGAACCCAGTCTCAAACTCACCCTTGCGGGCTGAGATAACGAGAACCGCCACGTCTGCTTGGGCGGCGCCGCTTATCATGGAAGGAACGTAGGTTTTGTGCCCGGGAGCGTCCAGGATGGTGTACCGACGGCTGGGCGTCTCAAAGTATGCGCGTCCGACTTCTACGGTCTTCCCTTTGCTACGTTCTTGCGGCGTAGAATCTAGAGCCCAACTAAGATACCAGGTTTCTCTTCCAGCTTCTTTGGCTTCGTGTTCGTATTTCTCCATGGTTCTTTTGTCCACAACACCTGTTATGTATAGCAAGTTGCCGCCAAGGGTACTCTTTCCGGCGTCTACATGTCCGATAAATACGATGTTGAGATGCTCCTTTACTACATGGGCGTGATTTTGACTTTGGGTGCTTGTCATTGGGAGGTCTGATCGAGCAACTCACCTTCACCGAATAAATCCTTGAGAACCTCTTGATCTGCGGCGGCTTGGACCTCTCGTGCAATAGCACTGGTATCAGTTTTTGATTTCTCAGTTGAGAAAATCTTCTTTGAGACGGGAGGTGCGGGGGAAGAGGAATGGGATGCTGGACGGGAGGGCTCGGGTGTCGCTATGGTACTTGGGGGGGCGGCAGCAGGTGATACGGCGGGCAGCGTCGGGATTGGAGCTTTGGGTTTGGATCCACCGATATTGATGGAGATTGTTGAAGGAGGGGGTGGGGCTGCCGTCTGAGGTGGATGTTCCATGGGAGCTAGAGGGGTTTGCACAGGCTGTTGAGCCTGTGCGAATGGCCTGCCTGGCACGAATTCGAAAGCGCCAGCATTCAATTTGCTCATTTGTACTGATTCCCTGCAGATCAGAGAAATCGGATGAGGGCAAGAGACAAGACAGATGTTATTTAGTGCTTACTTGGTTTGGATCAAGGATTAGATCACAGATGGTTTTATGGCTACTCCCGACCTCGTGACTTGTTTCAATCACGGTTACTCAGAGTTACTCCTCATCGTCTCCTCCATATCTTTGTGACACAGAATGTCTTCACGACCGTCTCAGCTCAATGTAATATTAACAGCTGGTTCGCACCTCCTAGACTCAGGACAAGCCACCCCA
Source organism: Paxillus rubicundulus Ve08.2h10 (assembly GCA_000827395.1). Classification (NCBI taxonomy): domain Eukaryota; kingdom Fungi; phylum Basidiomycota; class Agaricomycetes; order Boletales; family Paxillaceae; genus Paxillus; species Paxillus rubicundulus. The sequence continues at coordinate 8,469 of KN825030.1, read as the reverse complement.
GAGCATGATCTGAAGAGTCTCCTGTCCTCCAGGATCGACAAATTCTATGCAGCACTTGGAAAAGACAGGCCATCGGTTGTCCCGCTTGACACCATCGAAGATCTCCAGCTAATGACTTCCCAATGCGCCCTTGAGGTTGTGCACTGCGTTCACCACCTTTTAGATGCCGATACATACTCTCCCGAGAAGATGTCTAAGGACGACGCCAAATCTCAGCAAGGTGCCTCAGAACACTCGCCTGTCATCGGGACGCGAGACCTTAGGAAGCTCAGGACACTGTTAACAATGGTATTCCGATGGGGCGTTAATCCTTTGCTTGCTCGAGTTATGCTCGCTTGGCCTGCCAGGCCTTCGTCACACGCGGTGACGACAATAATCGACCTCACCAGCACACCTGCCGATTACAGAACCCTTTCCTCGTTCTTGACATGTTTCATGTCTATTTTTTTTCCCCGCGGCGTACAATCTTCACTCGCGCAGACCCTCGTCACCACGACGATGCTTAATAGACACATGACTGAACTCTTAAAAGCGTCGATGGCTCTGGGCTGGCTACCCAACTCTCTATCCTCAGAAGACACCCCTACGGTGGACAGCCTGCGATATTCTACCCTTCGTCTCTTAGAATTGTGCGTGTACATGCGCTGCGTATCCGCAAAAAGAATTCTCATTTTCATGGTTAAGTTTGCCCGTGTCCCAGGTAATGACTAATCTGGGTGCAGTATTGTCGAGCATGCCCCAATCGCCTGCCCATGTGCGCAAGTTATGTTCATCCCTGCTCAGTAAAAATCTACTTCGACCTGAAGGTATTCCGGCACTCTATGCAGCCATCTTCGGGGAACAGGAATGCTCAGAAGATCCCCAGATAGAAAAAATTGAACATTCCGGACGAATCCTCAGGTCTGTGCCTGCAGGGATGAAACCGGAGGTCAGCTCGCACCCAACATTGTGCGGCCTTTCTAACCCTAAAGCTTTGTACTCTAGGAGTTTTTTTCAATCATTGTCCCACGCCTTGTCGCTCTTTTGTCTGATAATGTTCCTGCAACATATAGACGAGCAGCTTCCTTCGCCATCTATGGGATGTTGGATTCTGAGTTCCCCCACAGCACCCTTGTTTCCTCCCTTGCATTGCCTATCATGTGCGGCCCAATTATGCAAATGTCGAAAGTTCCGCTGGAAGATAGACCTCTTGCAACGTTTGTGCCTATGACACCAACCCGCGCGTTGTCTGCCCTCACTATCCTCGTCCTAAACACAGATCCATCTCCCGTCTTTATCGCCCTCCTTTTATCCCAAGTTGTACCCGCTCTGTACGCGCTCATGTTTCACATGGACAGAATGAAGGCTTCGGACCCTGTTCTCAAAGAATCAGTCAGGGGTCTGCTTGCAACATGGGGCCGAGTAGTCGAGAGGCAGGAGGGCGCCGACATACTATGGTCGGTTATCCAAAGCGATCGGACGTATTGGGAAGTGGACATCACAGGTGAAATCAAGCATGTCGCAGCAGAGTATGTAACACGCGTCCTGTTCACATTCAATGTCGGGCCCTAATTTTATAATCAAGTCCGACTAGGGGAGAGAAGCTTTCGCTTCTCACACCAGAGGAACTACGCAGAGAGAAGACAAACGGGACCAACGCAAATTTCTTAGACATTTACCCAGATCCTGCGCATTTCGTGCAGTATCTCAAGTCCCTCCATCGTTCAGACATCACGTCCGAGCTGTTTATCAGATTGCTCGAAATATACCACTTGTCAGGGGGTGATCAAGAAAGCGATCCGATGCGGTATGTAACCCCACGCAGACCATTACATTGTCTAATGACTCGGTAGAGTTTTGTTGTACCTTCAAATGATTGTACAGATGCAAACACAGCTACCCGACAATTCCTCGTCGACTAACATCCTCAGCAAGCCCGAGCACATATTGGTATTCGTAAAACACGCTCTCCAGTCCCCAGTGACTGCCACTACTGTTGCAACGCCAAAGAAGACTGAACGTTCGCGTGGAATTGGGTTAGACGATCTGAGAATCGTAAGCTTGGAAGAAGACGATCTTGTTAAAGACAGTGACAGTGACGATGAAGAGCCAAGCCAAGCAAATGGTAACCAGAGAGAAGACGACATGACTGAGACCGCGATTAACTTGCTTCTTGCCACTCTTGAAGGTGCGACCCATATATACCTAGGTTAAGGGCCCGCAAATAATCACCACTGCCTACTCAGCCAACCCCGCACTGTCGCCACGGAACGTGCCTATCCTGAACGATATTGTCTCACTCCTCGAACCCTTCTCCGACGATGCATCGGAGTCAATCCGAACTCTGGCTCGGGAGGCCAGAATGGTAGTAACTGTTCGATTGGCATCCACGTCCACCTTCTGGTCAGCACCGCCGGCTAAAGACGAGGAAAGTCCTCAAGAGATTTACCAGAAAGCTCTTAAACTTCTTCAGGACCCCATCCTGCCGGTTCGGGCTCACGGTCTTTTACTGTTGAGACAGCTTGTGTCTTCGCGTCCTCGTGCATCTGGCATTTCTTCGACAGAAACAGCATTAATACCTGCCATCATGTCGATCTTTATGCAGTCCGTGCAGGAGGACGACTCTTATATCTTCTTGAACGCAGTACAGGGGCTTTCCGCAATGGTTGATGCATTCGGCAAAGAAGTGCTAAGGAGCCTGCTAGAGACGTATACACGTGATGTGACCACCATTCACGCCGAGGGATTGTCGAAGCAAGAAGTGAACACTAAATTACGTGTCGGTGAGGCTCTGTCGCAGGTCATTAGGCGATGCGGGGACGCTCTCAGTATTTATGGTATGCCCTACCTTTTCAACCAGAGACATTGTGGGAACTGCTGATCGACGCAATGGCAGCGGACAACGTTATGCCACGACTTATCTCAGTTCTTCGCTCGAGCTACGCCCCTACTGTCCTCCGTACATCTGCCATATCACTGCTCACCGAGTGCGTGAAGACAAGCTTGGTTGCCGTGCTCGGATACACTACTGAGTTATCCACTGGTATGATCGATCTACTTCAAGTCGAAATGGTCCCTGTCTCACAGTTGCCATCACGGGAAGATGAGGCAGAGAAAACCAAGACGGAGCAACCCAAAGAAAAGGAGGCACTTGACTCCACACCTACAGCTGTTGACTCGAAGCTACCCCCTTTACGACGTGCTGCTCTGCACTTCTGGACGTTACTCCTTCAGCAACTCACGCACACAGTATATAACGGAGGGAGGGTAGATAAATTACAGGCGCCAGTTCTCAGAAGAGCAAAAGTCACATTAGGCTACATCTCCTCTACAGATGAGGACGGTGTGGTGAGATTGATGGCTAGGGAAGCAAACGAGGCCATCGACCAGCTGCACAAAGCAATGTTGGGCATGTAGCACTTGAATTCAAGATTGTGGTTTGCTATCAGAAAAACATACTGTAAGCTATGGTAAGCACTGCATCAAGCAACTAAGGATGTCTTCCCCGTATCTGTCTCAGGCGCAGAAAGCTTGGGCAGTCTGAGTCATTGAAGGGAAGGAGTTGATCTCGGTTCTAGTTCCCTGGCTGAGTAGCAAAACCGTAGTGTGTGGAATTGGCTGAAGCCTGCATACCACGGGTAAGCTCATGAACCAAAATGGCCAGTGCAACATTTCCATCAAGAGTCTGTTCACAACGGCGGCATGTGGTTACCTAGCGCCCTAATTATTTCATCCACCCTTCTCCGAAACCTCTTCCATTTCGCGCTGCCAACGACGAGATGAGGGAATTGGTCGCTGGGCAAGTCGGAAGCAATATCGAGCTTCAAGAACGGGTTCGAAACTGCCTGGTAGAAAGCCATGTGTAACGCTTTGAAGGTCTGCAATGAGGTCTTAGTGGCTATTAGGCACCTTTAAGAAATGAGCGGCCAACCATAATGACCTCCGCGTCGCGTACAACAGAGTCTGTCAATGCGAGGGCGAGTACGATCTTCACCTTCAACGGGGTGACGTAGCCATAGGCAGCAACATCATCCATAGCATACAAAAACCCTAAATAACAGTCTGTCGACTTGGTCGCTCCGCTGCCAGCTAGAGTGGTCCTTTGTTCAGATTGTGTGCATGTATTTCTGAAGGGTCAACGGATGCTGACCACGCTCTTCGATGACATCCAAACTCGTGTGCGCAATATAATGGTACTTCAGTTCGTCTCCCCTTTGAAAGGTGCGTATGAGAATCGGGTGATTCTGGGGCGATATAAAAGCGACTGCGTTCAAACGTAGTGGTGGAGGCATAGTAGTTGACAGTCACTACGAGTCTGAAACGGGGCAACTGGAACTGGGCAAACTGTTCAAAAGCGAGGCAAACAATGTCCAACTTCACATGCAACACCGTGACCGTACAACTTGAATGCATGAAGATACAAGACTTCTCTTCGTCTCATACCACGCAGTAGCAATGAAGCAACCGTCGTTAATTAGCTTTACGACTGTTTCACCACCGTCCGAGTCGCCGGCTTCGCTAGCGACGAGACAGCCTACGTACGGATCAGCAGTCATGGTCAAGTAGTCGATACAACGGGAAATATGACCTTCTTAGTAAGCTCGTAGATCCTTTTCTGTCCAGCGAACAGTATGGCGGCTGTGAGTACGCTTTGAAGGAGCTTGCTCCCTGAGCCCTTATACAATCCCCGGAGCCCCTCTTCCTTTAGGATAGTCGAAAGTCCTTGAAAAGAGGACTTGTATTGCTCGGCGTGAACCTGGCCAGCTTGAAGTCGATTCTTCACGACTCTTGAAAACAAAACTCGTATGAGGTCTACATCGCGTACAAAATGACTTGCACGCGCTTACATGTAGGGATATGTTATCCCAGTGGCAACTGCAACCATGTCAACAACTACTTGGACAGAAAAACGTTCGTCTCTAACTTACCCAGCTTTGACAAAGCTCCCAGAATGAAGAAATCCCAATCACCGAGCACTGCAACAGTGGACCCCTGTCTATTCACACGCAGTTTTGCTGTGCGGCTCTTGATCACAGCATTCTTGAGCTGTTCAAAAACAGTGTACTGAATGATCGGATTGATGACTAGCACAAGGGCCGGACCGATGCCTCTCCAAAAGCCGGCGAGGCCATCCTTTGAGATTATCTTCTCGATCGTTTCAACTGCCCCGATTTTTCTGGGTTTCGATGCGGATGGATCCGGAAGGGTGGTTCCTGCGCTTTGAACTGCCTGGGATGTTTGGATGACCCAGATCGGGTTGCTTATGATGGCCGTTGCGGAGCCTATGTTGATGATCAGCAGCGGTCAATCTGGAGTCATGGAAGTGTGGCTTAGTACCTGCTATGAGACCGGCCAGGATTGACTCAAGGGTGCTAAGAGCCTTTGACCCAGCCCTCGAGTCCAATATGATACTTCGTGAACGCTCATAGAAGTAGTAATAGACACTAGGAGGACGGACTTAGTAACACAGCGGACACTCGAGGCAAGCTCACCCATTAGTGACTGCGACCCCGACCAGACTCGAACTGAGGCCATTATAAAGACCGCGAACCCCCTCGCGCTTCACGGTGTCGAACCCTACTTGGATGACGGTCTAAAGCACATCGATAAACGACCGAAGACCATGCGTCAGATTGACCGACATACCTTGTCATCGTTCTGAGTTTCGACTGCTGCACGGGTTGAGAGGACGATGAGTGGGCTTGTGTGGAGTTAGGTAACGAACAAAGTATCATCATCAAAGAGTGACTTGCTAAGTTGCTAACATGGCTACTATCCCTCCAGCTGCTCCAGCCAGTGAGTGAACTGCGGAGTCGCTCATGTCTGCAGGATTTCGCGGACGTTATAGTCTGCGATGGCGGCCGTAACGGGCGAGGTGGATGTTTGCAACATTCTCGGGGTGCTGAATGGGCATGAATTCTTCAGTTATCACGTGCCTTTGAACGTGGAGGCCTCAATGAGTTATTCTGAGTAGAGTCGAAGAAGTGTACCTGAAACCAAAAGAAGATTTATAATGGCAGAAGGAGTACCAGAATTCCGTGTCAACTGCACTGGAGATCACACACCAGGAACTTCAATGTTTTTCAGGGCTTAGAATACACTTCAGAATAGAATTGTAGAATGTTATATTATATATATATTCCCTTATAAGTGGGTGAGAAATATTATGTTTGAGTGTTAAAAACAATAACTAATAAAATACTATATTATGTGGAAGATTCTGAGTGAGGTAAAAATATAATCTTCATGAGGTCATAAGATGTAGTTTAGAATATTAAGTTATGACATACATTATGAAATATCTTTCAAGGCCCTGAAAACATTGAAATGGCAGGGGTATGAACATTTCTCACACCTTATAATATATTTCACAATACTTTTCATAATTTAATATTCTAACCCACATTTTATGACCCCATAATATATTACTAGCCTTTGTCACAACAGGGTTAAAGCCAGGCTCCAACACACCGCTGCTGTTCGTGTGAGGGGCAATGTGCGAGATATCTGAGAGTAGTGTTAATTTTAGAACTCATGTGTAAGTCACGTGGATCCACCCAAAATTCAAACCCAGCACAACCTTATTCCCCCTCACACTCACAGCGACAGCTGCAAGAAAGCATTTGTAAACAACATCAGCCACAGTGGCTGAAGCAGTGGACTGCCAAAAAACTACATGTAGACTGAAATTAGGGTTATATTTTCAATAGGTATTAAGTAGTAATACCCTGGAGTAGTGTAGCAGTAGTAGCCCCTGCATGTCCTCATGTCAAAACGCAGCACACCCCACAATGCACAATCTCAGCACTGTCTTTGAAGCCCTCAAACATTTTCAAACAACTATGTCACTGTTCATTGTAATAGCACTCACTTCCTGGGAGTATGACAGCCATCACATGAATGACCTTCTTGAAAACTCGACCCTTGTCTCTGTGGCATTGCTAGAACATCCGTCAACAACCAATAAGTGTGTATGGCACTCCATTGATGTGGTTAAGGGCACATACCTTCAGGAAATCTGACATCTGGCATCAGAAGAAAGTGGCTGGCACTTTGCCACTTCAAATGCAACCACCAAGTGACTTGAGGAATTTACATAATATTGAAGACATGGCATGGGGGAAATATTGAGAAGGGTGCTTCACAAACATGGGAGTTCATTGGAGTGTTGCTTGGTGATGGAGATGTGGAAAATGAAGAGGATGGAGAGACACTGGCAGTGGACAATGAACCATCAACAGGTTCAGATTCAGATGATAGCTATGGGGACGAGGTGGATGAAATAGATCTGGAAGGGTTTATCAATGGACTTACAGGAGAGGGGGGGCCAAGCTTGTCCCAAAAGGACCAGTGTGCAAAATGATGTTCTGCAATCATAATGATGGTTAGTTTGCCATTACATGTTGTATGTGGTGATGGTGTCTAATGAAAATCAGAAAAAAACCATTCTTATTAGTATACTTATGCAGGGTACAAACCAAAAATCAAATACCCTGCAGAGCATTCTCGGACCCTTCCTGCAGTCAGTGCATGCACCATACAAGGTCATCAACACCCTGGCATGTCTTGGAATCTCAATATCTACCAACTTCATCAATTTAGCTGTCCAGTCTTTGTCTGTTGAGTCACAGAATGTCCTCAATTGCCTTGGCCAGTCCCGTCTGGCATCATATGCAACAGCAGAGATAACAAACAACTCACTCAAACACCTCACTTTGGGGTTGCTATTCCCATTAGTCCATGATGTATCAATAGATGACTTGAAGTGCTCAGAGGAACTATGGCACAAGTCAGCATTGAATCTGCACACCAACAAAGCAAACTTACCACAAAGATGAAGTTGGAGAGACCTAGTCAATCTGTGCCCTCAACCTGAAAACTCAACCCTTTCATGACATGACCAATCCAGTATGTAGATGTTCCTGTGTGATCTTTGCATGCATGGACCTGAGTACTTTCACCAGTTCCAATCTCTTATCCAAGACCCTTGTCCTGTTGATCTGATACTGCTCATAAAAATGCCCATATTTGCCACTTGAGCAATGGATGTGAATAACTCCACTGTCAGCAGGAATATTCAAGCCATCATTGACCTGTTGGCACAAGGGGGGATCTATGATCCTTCAACTACCCTGGACAGCAATTTCGGCTCACCCAACATATCACCATATGTTGTCTTGGTGCATGGTGACCTTGGCACCGGAGAGAAGCTCCAAGCTGCCCAGCTTCATCATTCAATTGAATCTATACCCTGGAACTGCTTTCAGCATGTCATTTTCTTACCCAGATTATTCCACTTGAAAATGGCTTGTGTTGATGCTATCTGGTGATGTTTCATTCATTCATCAGCAGCACGCAAGGATAAAATGAGCCTTATGCAGGATGTTGCACAGTTACACCCCAAAGAGATGGGGATCCATACCACTTGACAAAAACTATAATAGGGCAGTGATTGCCCAGACTCAGCCGCTGCCAGAGAGGGGCAAAGAA
>KN825029.1:4491-38193 GCA_000827395.1 Paxillus rubicundulus Ve08.2h10 | reverse complement strand
AGATGTGAATGATAAGAAATCAAGGCACAGGAACGAGAATGTTAAGGAGAAGGTGGAAATGCGGAGGAACGGAGAAGCGGAGGAATGGAGGGCGGAGAAAGCAGACTTGGTCCAGAGTGGGTTCCAGAGAGGTGGAGTTGACTTGTGCGGCACGGAATATGACAACAGATCACAAAGGTGGTCACAAGATTTTTCTCAAAACACCAATCCCCTTCACCTCACCTCTCTATGGAATGCTCTCCAACCTACCAGGATTAAACATGTTGACAGGTGATCACCTTGTCACCATCAAATTTGATTTCAAGTATATCTTCAAGTGTAAGTAATTATGTGTGTCATCCATTGTTCAAAAGTTAATCACATTATCAGGATTCTGTACACTGATTCATTCTCGTGCTGGGATGTACCTCAACCATGGATGCTGTATCAATGCATACATGCTTGAGCATTACTTTCCCTGGGTGCATGGGGTTGGTGAGCCCAAGGCTCACAAACTCCTTTACCCTGATGACCCTCAAGATGCCCCCCCAGGCCATAGAGCTCATGTTGGCAATTATTTCCCTTGGCCACCTCAATCCTGAAGAAACATCTTTGCATGTTGAAGGTTGTCCTGCTGATCCTAATACTCTAGTGGGCTTCAGGGCCATTGGGCTCTTGGGGCACATGCTGGATAACATTCTGCAACCCTTCATTAATGTTCACCTCACTCTTTCCGAACAAGTTGTATGCCTCAGTTACTTTGCCCATTTTCTCTATGCTAGCTATTGAGATCAGCATCGCTACCTAATGCCAAACCAACTCTATTACAATTCCCAATCCATGGTTAAAACTGCTGTCATGAATATTTCCAAACAACCAAAGATTGATTCAAACACTGCCTTTTCCTTCCTTGACCTCAGTGATGATGCCCTTGAACTTCTCTTCACATTCCTATGCATGTCAGGGGGACACAACAACACTGTCAACTACAGACAAGCAGTGGATCAGCTAGGTGCTGCACACAACATTGGAGGGGTCTTTGCATGTCAACCTGACTTCACTCTGACAAAATACAGTGAACTCCAGAACCAGAACACCAACTCCACACTTTCAAAACCTCAGAGTTCATACCTCCACTCTGCTGCTAGGTGGGACCACTTGGAGTCTCAGTGTCTGCTCAGAATTCATGCCAAACTCATGCAAACTTTTATCGTACCTCATCATCCTTCTCTTGTCATCACTCCAGAGCCTCCAGGGATGCTCAGTCACTTCCTTACATCACTTAATTCCATTTCCTCCTTGTTCCTGTTCCTATCCCCCTGACCCTCATTAGTGAGCACTTCTCTGCCCACTCCACTACATACATATACTTAGTTTTCACTTTGGATTCCTCAATTGTTCTTTGCCCCTCTTTGGCAGCAGCTGAGGTGAGTTTACTTTATACCTATCTATCACTCCTAGCTAATCCCTAGTAGTTTGGGCAATCACTGCTCTATTATAGTTTTTGTCATACTCATGGTCATTGCCATCTCAATCTTTCATGAAAGGAGAGTGTTGATCATATCAGCCATGCCACTTGGGTGGGGGATACCATTGTAGGTCGATGTGACCTTCCCAGCTCTTGGTATCACAGCAAGGAGGAGGCCCTGAATGTTCTCATGAGTTCATCAATACTCACTACCTCTTATAACTTTGAGACATTTTTGGACCTGGATCAGGCATGGACATGTTAAGTGTTTTTGGAAATGGGAAGTACCCAAGTATTAACAAGGAAAATTATTAACAAGGAAGGGGAAAACAATCCAAAGCTAGTTGATGTCAGCCTTATACACACACAGTCTGAAACAGCAACATTGACTGCCATGGGACCTGATCAATCAGCAGCCAAGGAGCTACTATTTGATGATGAGGAGATACTTAACAGTTCTAGGGCCGATTCCACAGCCCCCCCCCCCCACTCCCACTCCTTCTGCTAGTATCATTGAAGAGGAAGACTCTGAGCCTGCACTTACATTCAAGGAGTTGCTTGCAGACATGCTCATTCCATTGCATGGCAATGGTGGGGGCAGTGGTGATGATGGTGATCCAGAGGCATCCAGTTCACCTATATGTCCTCCCAAAGGCCCTGGAATTTGCCCTGAGGACTCCTATGGGTCCAGGGGAAGTGGGTCCATAAGTCCTCCTGTGTCTGTCTCATCTGCAACAAGGACTTCACACCAAAGGCTCAAACTTCTTGCTATGTGTTCATGGATTCATGCCTGTCAACAAACATATCAACACTCTTGATTCTGGGAAAATTCTGCATGGCAATTAATTTGTTGTCAGCAATCTATTCCTTGCCCTCATTCACACATCTGAGAAAGCACTCACTCTAGTCCTTACATACTCAACACAACTGGCATACAATGGAACTGCCCATGGTCAGGTCAAAACTGTGACACTACTGTCCCCACACAGTACTGTCATTATCTCAGGCAATGTCATGACAACATTACCTTTGATCCAACCATTATACAATCCCCTTTGGCTGTGGGACAGGATGTTTGCAACCACAACTTCCCTCATTCCAGGCACTTCAATGACAACACAATCCATTGTTTCTATAAAAGTCCAGTCATTTTATTGAGCTCATCAACCCCACCATTATTGCACCCTCTGAGCGTCTTGGGGCCAAGCAGAGAGAACATATCTTCAATGATTCAACATGGGCCTTGAGTGAGGCAGCATTACAGACTCTGCCGTAGCTGCACTTTGGATGAAGGTAAGATTTCACAGTGGATCACACATTGCATGTATCAAGAGGACTTCCATTATGGCTACACAGAGAAATGGTCAAACAATAAACCATGTTGTAATGTCCCCATCATCTGCCTCTTATGTGACCATCAACTCAAAGATACTGATACATGCACTGCTCTATGGTGCTACAACCTCAAGGTGCATCTAGATGACAGACATTAAGAATATGCTCACCCAGGAAAGCCCCAGGGACTTCCCCTCCCTCACAAATGTATGACATCATTTTCCTGACAGATCTTGAGCAGGAAAAGGCCAACATCCCCTTGTGGCTACCATTTCACAATATTCAAGAGATGGAAAATGTAGCTCCCACTAATGTGCATGTTCAGAAATGCAGGCTGGACAGTACAACATTTGCCAAGGCTGCATCACTGTCATTGAAGGCCAAACAGTAGTACCTTTGCATACATTTGCATCATCATCCCTGCCCTACATCCCTTGCACAGTCCATTTCTTAATGTCTTACTGCCTGTTTTTGTATGATTACTTAGTGCTCATGATGTGTTCCAGGTCCTCAGTAGTAGAATTGCAACTTTTGTGCTGACATTGATCAATGTTCTGACCACTCCATCTGCATCACAAAACCTGCCAGGTATGGCTTTATTACACTGTGACAATCATGGTAACGCCCCCCTCCTTGTCCCAAAGCTTTGGGATGATTGTGTCTTAGGCTCAAGCATTGCCCACCTCTTGGCTTACTCTAAGTAAAAGATATCAGTCACAGAATTGTTGCTCAGAAGGCAATGTCAATCATCTTTCTGAAGCTCAGGTGGTCTACAGCTTGAATGGGCTGGTAGATATATCAGTAATGAGAATGCCAGTGAGGTTGTCAAGATAATATTAAAAGAAATCTAACCTGGTTGGTTGTTATCAACCACTCAACAGCAGCCTCATGGAAGAGTTTATCTGTGTAAAGGAGAACATGTTCTCCAGGTTCAATTTCCCACACATGCTCGTCAAGAGTCCCCTGTCTCATGTTTTTTGGCAGTGGCAGCAGTCTTGTGGGCTTTGACATTGTCAGAGAGCTTAGATTCAAAGTTGTTGTCCTTGCACCATTTACAATAGGCATGCTGTGAAAATTGAACATGTGGGCCATGTCAGACAATGAAGTACTTACCTCATGGAGAAATGCCAGGTGATGACAACATGTAGTTGCATCACTGATGAAGTGGCATGCATGACCCTTCTTACTGAGATATTGGTTGACCAATTCTGTAATAAAAGATAACTACCTAGTACTCACAGGCATGTCTCACAGTCCCTGAAACTCTTTGTAGCTCCATCAGCAACCTTCGCCATATAAGCATTGCTGAAGAATGCATTTACATCAATCATCTTGTCAGCATGGCATTGCTGGGTTGGTCTGTCAATTGACTGGACTTGGACATCACAGAGGAAGCCATCAATGTTGACAGCCTCCTGCATTGGCTCATCTACAGGCCACAACACCATCATCATTAGTTAGCGAACACATCTGAACATGACAGGGGCTACATACCATTTTCATTTTTGCCTCCCTCGTCACCCAAGCCACCCTCTTTGACACTTCTCATTGACAAAAACTATAATAGGGCAGTGATTGCCCAGACTCAGCCACTGCCCAAGAGGGGCAAAGAACAACTATATTCACCTATAATGGGCAGTGATTGGCCAGACTACTAGGGATTAGCTAGGAGTAATAGATAGGTATAAAGTAAACTCACCTCAGCTGCTGCCAAAGAGGGGCAAAGAACAACTGAGGAATCCAAATTGAAAACTAAGTACATATATGTAGCAGAGTGGGCAGAGAAGCGCTCACTAATGATAATAAAGGGAATAGGAACAGGAACAAGGGGGAAATGGAAATAAGTGATGTAAGAAAGTGAAGGAGCATCCCTGGAGGCTCCAGAGCGATGACAAGAAAAGGATTATGAAGTATGATAAAGGTCTGTGCGAGTTCTGTATGAGTTCCGAGCGAAAGCTGAAAGTCCAAGTGGATCCACCTGGCAGCGGAGCAGAGGTATGAACTCCAATGTTCCAGAAGTGTGGAGTCAGTGTTCTGGTTCTGGAGTCCACTGTATTTTGTCACTCATCTCCGTCATGCCACAGCTCCTGAATCCATTGGCAGGAGATTTGTCTTCTTCATCCTTGACAGTAGTTACTATGTGTTTGATTATGTCACATCCCGATGTAGGAAAGCGTTAATTCCTACTGCCGCAACGGCCAATCCCACCCAATATTACTTAGACATCTCTTTTTGTTTCCCGTCCTCCGTTTTCCCGAATCCTCAGATTTCATCCATTAGTAATCATATCCGACTTATGTCCTTTTCTGTTATGTTTCCTTTCTTTGTCATCATTGTTTCCTCCTTACTAATCCCATGTTCCCATTTGTCATCCACACACCTTACATTAATAATCCCGACATAGCCTTCTTCCGCTGCACATCAGGATTCCCTCACCCCAACGCTAACCCACATATATCCTTTCTGATTTCTAGTATTTAAACCCTTGTAATTTTCCCTAAAGTTTCCTCAGTTCAAATATCAGCTAGATCTCAATCCCAGAAACCCTCTGATCCTCTGAATCACCTCCTCTGGTCCTTGAGTTGAACTCGGGACTAAATTCTGACCCTCATCTGAAATCAAGAGACAAGACTCGTACAGGGGTGCAACACATACGTTGAAGCTGCAGTCTCTTACCTACCCGACATTTCCGGATTTCCCTTACCAACTTCCCGACCCCCGACCCTTCAGGTTTGCTCCGGAAACTCTGGGATTGAACTGGAATCTGACAGATTAGAGTAATCATGCCAAATTATTTTGTACTCACCTGAGGTGACACAACTTGAACTGCATGAGGCACCATGATTGGGAGGACCCAAAGCCCAAGGAAATGCACCACCTGCAGTTAATACATATGAGTCAAATACATGGCTGGTACCAAATTAGTTTGTACTTACCTGAGGTGGCACAACTTGAAACATGTGAGGCATCACAATTGGGGGGACCCAAAGCCCAAGGAAACCCACCACCTGCAGTTAATACATGTCAGTCAATGATGTGGTTGTCACTTGAGTGGTGTAAAACTTACCTGCTTGAATATTATTGGTTTCTGTTGATGTGCACAAATCCACTGCATGTCATAGATGTTTCATTATATGGTACAAATAGATATCAGTCAATAGATAGAATCAAAATCTACAAATAATGTACCTTTCAGAGCTGTTATGTCCTTTACAGTTCCCATCATTTGCATGGTCTGAATCTGAATCACTGTTAATGTCCAGTACTGCATCATTTGTGACACATTTGGTGCCAGTGCCTGATCTCAAAGTGCCAGTTGTAATTTGAAGGCCCAGAGTTGCCAAAGGTTTGCCTGTGGTTGTGTGGTGGCTGGTGAGTTTGGGTGTTGCATCATTATTTGTATCTGTAAGTTTTGAGGAGAGAATGACAGGATGGTGAGGACATGTGGTAGAGACAACAGCTTGAGGTGCGTCTTCATCACTGATTATCACAGGGCTGGGCATCAGATTAGATTTAATGACAAGAAAGAAGCACTAAGTTAAAATTGTTAGTGGTGTGTAAAAACTGACCAAGCTTTACAGCACCTCAGCAAAGTCTGAAAGCCTGGGCTCAGGGCTGACCCCTGAAGCACCCGGTGGCACAAATAAGCTCCAGAGAAGGTCTCATAAACAGTCTGGTCTAGATTTGACCAAATTCTGGTACGGTCGATTGAAAGACCAAGAAAACCCAGACCCGAAACCTTACCCTAACTCTGGACCTTAATCCCAAAACCCTAACCAAACCCTAAATCAGGCTATTGGTGTGAAGAACCTATTTATAGGAATGACGTTTACCTACCCCTAACCCTCCCCTCGGGGTATGGAAAGGAATGGTAGCATTATCTTCCCCATTTGATTGCCGTCTAGTGCCCCGGGTGCATCTAGATTTCGCCTTCACCATCCAGACCCCAGATCTGGTCTATCTCTGTTATCTCCTCAGGAGATCGATAATCTGTCTGCATGGCAGTACCTTGTGGTCTCTGGATCACGCGGCTAAGTAACACTGATACCCTGGTTGACGTGTCACTTCCATGATGGAACATCAAACCCTTGATGAGCGATGTAAGTCTCACGGGAAAAGGTGTAACCAAGTACGGCCTAGGCCTGAACGGCTAATGCTTTGTGCCTCAGCACTTCAATTGACGGCACATTTCTCCTAATGCAATCTGATCAAGGCAATGATGGAAAGATTAAACTTAGATAGCGTGTGACTGATCTTATTGATATGACAATCTTGATCAGATAATTGATTGCAATGTCGATGGCGTGATTTCAGCTTATCCTCCTTGAATCACTCCACAATTCTCTGTTGGATAAGGTTCTGATTGGTTTATTGGGAGATAAGGACATTTGTCATTACAAGTATGGCTAGTCCCAATTATTCTTGTCACTGTTCCGATGGCCGTACCCAGCTCACATCGCCCTCCGGGTGTTCTGTGAGTCCAGGATTAGTCCAGTTCAGGGGGAAGCATTTGAGGGCACGCCAGAAAGTTCTACTGTAGTCTAGAACAATTGTGCGATCTTGCATCATAGTTTGCCATATCCGCACCTTGGTCAAAGAGCCCTATAAAAGCTCACATCGAAAATGCTGAAGAGTCAATTGACAAAAAAACATTTTCGATCAAATTCTTTCAGCCCACAAAGCTATACTCTGCAAACACGAGGCCTTTGGGCCTCATGTTTGTCAGCCCATCCAACACTAATCACAGTCAATGGGGCATTACCATTGAAGGGCCATACACCTGAGGGGCAATCCCTGTCCCCCCACCACCAACAGGCCATTGGCCTCCTGTTGCCCACAAACCCTCCTTCACTGGGCCAGCCCATCACCCCTTGGCCACTTTCCATCAACCACCCCTCCTCTACTGGGCTGCCCTATATGCCTCAGCCCTCATTCTTAGGCCCACCCATCACATCTCCTATAATTTGTACTTTTGTCCCTTGGCCCAGCCATGGCCTTTTAGTTGGCCTTCCTCAGCCCCCCTGTCTCACCTGCACTTACTTTCATCAGCCCATCCATGACATGCTGGTGCCACTCCTTTGGCCCACTCGACACACCCAAGTTCCAATCCCTTGGCCTACCCATTACATACTATTACATTTCAGTGTTCCATATTCCATATTGTTACATGCCTAGTTACTTGACCCTTGGCCACTCCATACACTATGGCCAACTCCATCCCTGGGCTCACCCATAGGCCACAGGTAACCCTGTTCCTTGGCCCACCCAATAGTCATGGTGCCACCATGTAACGTATCTCAGACTGCGCTGTTGCATGTTTACTCCAACCGCCATTTGCTTCGCAAACTCGGGGTTGCGCTATATGTCTTCGCTGGCGTAATCGGCAGAGAAATGAAGGGGATCGCGGATCAGGAAACAAGTCGGATTATGTACTTTCCAATGCGATTGTTGACATTCCTTGGAGTAACTAGAAATGTCGATTTTGGGTCAGAGAGGAGGATTTCTCCTTGTCGAGGTGCCATGGCATGCATTGTCTCATCAAAATTTAGGTGGACTATATCCAGACAACAATTCGTAACATCTCCCCTCCCGTTCTATCGGTTTATGCAGAGTTCACGACTGTCCCTCTGCATGAAGTAGGTGCAAACACGGCGCGCTGCAGGGATCACGTTGAGGGGGATAGCGATTGTGGTGTTATACAATTCAAACCGGACTAGTCAGATGAAGTTGCCGATCCTGGTAAAGTCACATTTTCTGTATGTCTGGTAGAATCCTCTCGTGGATATGGCGGGCCATCGTCTCACTGGCACAGAAAACAGCGAACATATAATCATTCGCCTTTCGACAAGCTTTGAAGAGATTACTAGCAATAGACTAAGGCGACAGTGATGCATGCACATGGTCGAAATCAGAGCCCTTGTGCGAGTGCATGAACGCCTATGAACGCGGATGAGTATTTGGTGAGATGAGAACAATACGATATGTTAATTTGGATTACGTGTATGACAAAATAATTGTTGGGAAGTGTCTGTCTTGAGGAGGGTATACTGGATCAAAGGTGCCTTGTAATGCTGCTGTCTAACGATATGTCAATGTGGTTGTAGAAGTATGCGTGATGTGTCCATTGATTACGGAAGTCTGAAGCGGGAGCGTCATCAACTATTTCCCAGGCTGATTGAGCGCAAGTGACGAGGAACTTGCGATAGCAGTGATAATAGCCCCACTGTGAGTTTTCCCCACTGGTACTGGAGGTGGTTTTCGTCTTTTAGGGGGAGCGGGGGGCGGTCTCCGTGACTTTTCGATACCAGTGGAGAAAGTTGGTGGGAGACTGGAAGCTCCAGGCGAAGGTGGTGTATGGGCGTGATGCTTGACAAGGAGGATTTTTTCTGCCTGTTGCAAAGGAGATGAACCATTGTCCACAGAGCCCGACTTCTCTCTTCGCCTTGATACACTGGCAGTAGCGGAGGCAATGCCGCCGTAACTGTTTGCACTATCCATGCTTGGTCTCCTGAAGTTATCCGTGGCAGATCGTGGCGATGGAAACCTAGGGGACAGTGGCGACTTCATATTCTCAAAACTGCGACTGGGCTTGATCTGCTTTAGCTTGGTTGTGACCTGGAGGGCAACGCCAGAAGCTCTTTCCAAATTTGCCGATAGTGGTGGAGACGGTGTGACATCCTGTGTCGTCGACGCAACGATATCATGGCTAGGGCTACCTTTACGGAAGGCACCCCGCGAGTTCAGAGCATCCTTGTCGAATGGGACCTTTCGCAGCTGTACACACCACTGTCCGCTGAGACACCGCTCCACCAATCGCTTCGTAGTTGGGTTAACATCTCGGATATTAGCGTTCTGCGTGAGGGACTCCAGAGCCATGACTATTTGTGGACGCTTGTACGGAGTATCCCGTAGTTGTGTTTTTGTAAGGAGGGGGTGTAGAACGCGAAGGTAGGTGTGGCGTAGCTTGTGTAGCGTCAGTTCATGTCAAAGTAATGTATACGAGGAAAGCAGACCAACCGATTCGCTCTCATCATCGAGGTCGACCAACTCACGCAAGAAGACATCGACAAGCACGCAGAGATCATTGGTGTAGAAATACTCCGAGGTGGCTTTGGAAGTGAACAATATGTATAGCAACTTCAACACAAGCAACTGCATGCACAAATCCTCAGCAGATCGAGCTAGTGAGTAGTTTCGTCAGCTACCAAAAGACAGCGCGTCATGAATAACCATACATGCACGATTGAGCATGAATATCATGTTCTCGCCAAACGTCTTGCTGGATCCCAGACGAGAGATGAGAACATCGATGACCCGATTTCGTAGCTCGGAAGCCTTTCCCTGACTGTCCTGAGATCGAGCGGTGTTGCTCAAGCCAGCGACCATAAACTGTTCGTTAAGGGCTACCTAGACCACTGTTAACGACATCAAAAACAAGACGCTAACGGGCTCACTATCAGTTTAATGACCGAATAGTTGAACGTTTCATCTGCCAAAAGCCGAGTCTGTTCCACGAGCTCAAAAAGATGGTCCAGGAATGAATCACTATATATCCCTAAAAGAAAGACCTCAATTGAACGGACAGTAGGATAGGTGGGATGACCTACGTAGATCCACCTCGGAGAGCTTCTGCACCCGACATACTTCGTAAAGTAGCCTGACACCTAAGCTCCTTAATTTGGCCTCGATAGCTATGGGAACCATTACAATGCTCGAGCGAGAACCTCCGCTAGTGGAGGAGCCAGCGCCTAAATATATATCTTCGGCTCCGGGATCAATCTCAACCAGGATATGGTCCATCAAGAGCGGTATGAGTGGCTGCCAGCATTTGTGATTACGAAGGAAGGCCGGTTGACGTCGACCCCAAAACAGGAGGGTGCTATACAATATGAACTGCCCATGGGGATCCGTTTTCTGAGAGCGAGTGTAAGAGATGGATATGAAGTGTGATTTGCCCTCGTACCGATTGCACCTCGTCGATAGCGAGTTCGCACATCCGCTCAGAGTGAAACGCGAATAGCTCTGAATCTAAGAGGAGTTGACACGCATGTTCGAGCTGGAGTGGGCTCTGTAGGTATTGTTCTACTTGCCATGATCAACGTCAGGTGCGAGAATGAGAACTGCAGAAGTGCTAACCATGATAAGATGCACATAGGGAGACGAACCTCCTGAATGCAGTGTCAAGCATGGACAATGTGGCAGAATCATCGCTCGGAAGGCGTAGAACATCATCCAACTCTGAAATGATCCCAAATTTCGCGGGGAATAATGCGGTGAGCTTTTTCAGATAGAATGCGGGGTATTTGCGGCATGTGATAGAACGTACCTGACCAGAATTGTTGAGGACTCTCTATGAAATATATGATCCCGAAATCATCTTCTGCCAGCAGATTTACTGCAGAGTCCGAAGACTGGATCATCATAGTTGCTGAACTTGAGGCCTGAGGATTGGCACTGGAAGAAATCAGTGTGAGACCAATCGGATCAGTTCCAATTTGTCAGAGGAGCGAGTTGAGGCCAAGTTGGTTGATGAACACTTTGGTCTGGTCTTGGGACTCCACCCTATGGATAGCAGTATTAGTGTGGTTGAACCCCAGCGCTCCTTAAAATTGTAAAGCTGGGAATCCTCGAGGTTGGCTTGGTAGGAAGATGTTTATCCCAAAGACGTGGATGTTGTATCAGTGCCCTGTGGTGTTCGGGGTCACAGTCCTGAAGGTTCAGAGACCCGAGCTCACCATGGCCAACACACTAGTACTATCGACTCGGAGAGGTTGTGCAAAGACGCAGAACGTTTTCTATGTGACTGATCCAACCTGGGCTGACTTTTGTATTCGGGTGCATCTAGATTCTAGAATCTACACAGTCCGTCATGGCTTCAATATCTTCAAGATCGGCATTCTGAAAAGCGCTTTGCGAATTTTCTTTTTGGACCAGACTGAGATTTGTTCCATTTGGATAAATTCCCCATCCAATTCAGTGGACCGGTCGTTTGAGGTCGTTTGGGGTAGACTTCGGATCATTGCAGATCATCAGTATCCAGGGAGATCATATCATATCAATACCATCTCTGATCAAGGGAGACAAACAACAATATTGAATTGGAATAGGAGAGAGGGGGAAATCTACTAGCAAGCTAATACATGATGTCGAAGGTTTCCTTGTTGGCAAAGGGGTTTACATAGCATTCTTGGTAGGCCTCCAAACACCATACCCTAGAGATGTCAGTCTCTGGTATAGTGGTATCAAAAACAGGGATGAGCTCCACTGTGTGCACTACATCTGTTGGTGGAACCACAGTGTAAAACATTGAAGCATCAGCTATACTACCAATAGGCCCAGGGGGTAGGCATCAAACTCTATAAAGACAGACTGACACCCTCCAAGTCACTATCTGGGCTATAGCCCCTCCACTGCTTCCACTCCCTTTCCAGTGTTCTTCCAGTGTTCTTCCAGACTCTCCACTAGTTTGATGATGTCAATCAAACTTTTTGGCCTTCCCAGTTCTCTGAAACACTATGCTTTGTGCCACAGCATGTTTCCCACACAATTGCTGCTACACTTGTGCTATTAACTGATCAATGTCTTGGCAGGGTGTAAATTTCCCATGCTTCAGAGTCTCTATATTAGTTGTCAAAAGGAGTAAAATGATGCAATGACCTAAAAAATCTAACCATATTTGGATGACACAAGAAAACATGAGTAAATATAACATTTGAATGCTATAGTGTGCCAGCAACCATGTGTTATAGTTGTCATATACATACTGTGTCATGCCAGTCAACTCCACTCCTCTGGAGCCTACTCAGCCTACTCCACCTTTCTGTTTATCTCTAATACCCCTGATTTTGTACCTTGTTTCTCATCCTTCATACTTTGACAGACATTTGACATATCTAATGATTCCACCTTCTGATTCATTCCATTCTGACTCACTTTGACTCCCCCTGACTCATTCCCTATCTCTCTGATGACTTTGACCCACATTCTGTTCCACTCCAGTACTCCAGTGTCCTCTGTGTTTACTTGTCACCATAGTATATAAACCCTTCTTGTATTCTGTATTCTGCAGTTCAAATGTCAACTTTGATCACTCCTCTGTCCTGTCCACTTGAGTCCTCCTCTCTTGACACTTGAAGCTAGCCTTCTTGTCATCACTCTGACTTCTCTCCTGACCACTCTGCTCCACTGCTACTCTGCTGCTCCAAAATACTGGACTGAACTTGGGCAAGGGCACAATATATAAGTTGAAGCCAACATCTGCTGCCACACCTCCAACAACTCTGGACAGCCTGGAGGAACTGGACTTAACAATAGTTTAACAATCTCATCCATATTTAGTGGTGTTGTCACAGTGTCACAAGTTGTACTATTCTCACCCTAAAATGTCATATCATTCAAATGTTATGTTTACTCATGTTTCTTGCACAAGTTACAAGCAAAATGATTTCTGAAACATGGTGTGTTTGGAAAAGAAAATTACTCAAATTGTGCCAAGGTTGGAGTGTGGTTAACTATTGAAAATATAGTCCAACATTACCAAAAAAAAATGCTAGTCCTCACTATCAAAAATATAATAAATTACCCAAAAAAAGTGTAGTGCTTGATTGCCAACATCAGCAAGGCAATGTCCACCCCTGTCCACTGTCTCCACTGTCTCCAACCTCTACACTAAGTCCATTTTGTACAGCCCTGTACAGCCCTCCCAGCTCTGTTTCCCCTAGTCCACTCATGTTTCACTACTGCACAGCCCTCCCCACCTCTGTTCCACTATACTATATTTAAAAGCTAATAAATCAGAAACATTACCAAGGGAATTTATTTGATTGTGAACATTCACATTTTTGGTAGTGTTATTATCATTTGTTGTATTGTGTTTGACTACCAAAATTGCGGACATTAGCATTTGCTATATAGTGTTGTGTAGTCAAGGGTTTTTGGACTTGATAAACATTCATTCTCAATCCAAAGGTATTCTTCATATGATGCTTTCAACTAGATTTTAAATTAAATAAAACTATAGTAGCTTAAATGGTTACAGTACTATTAGTAGAAATAAAATATTCCAAGATAGATTCTTTTGATAATGGTTTAATTTGTTTGCTTCACATATAGTTGGTGGAACAGAGGTGGAGAGGCTGTGCAGCAGTGGAACACAGACTCACTGTGGATAATAAACTCTATGAAATTCAGTGAATTATGTGCTGAATTTTCAATGAAATTCACCAGTGCAAGTCCTGCACTTCAGCAAAATAGAGACTGAACTTCAGTGGCTTATGCACTGAATTTTCAATGTAAAAAGGTGCTGATTTGGAATCCACCACACCTATTTTTTTTGGCGATTATTTTCAGCAATTCTACCATTGAAGAGTGTGCAACCATTTAGTGAATCACTGAAATTCAACAACTGGGAGAGGATTCGGCAACTCAATGAGATTGATCACATCAATGTTCAGTGGGTTTTCCACTGAATTAAATGGACTTAGATATAGAGGCTGGAGGCAGTGGACAGGGCTGGACAGAGCTTGATGACAAAGTGCAGTGAACTCTGGAACTGGAACACCAACTCTGGAATCTTGGAAATCTAGAGATCATGACTCTGCTCTGCCACCAAGCAGAACTGCTTGGAGTCTTAGACCCAGCCAAAAGTCACAAGTGGCTGGTAGAGTCTAGTAGTAGTCCAAAAATGTAAATAGTGGTTGGTCAATGCTTTGCATACTTTTGGTTGTGCTAAAACATAACAAAGCCAAATGACACACACTGACACACAAATTTGACATCATTTTGCTTCATTTGCCTCTGATGCACTTGGAGCAAAACTAATGAAGCATGTGAAGCAGATTGCTCTATATGCTGCATTAGCTTTGTCTCCTCTCATTCCAATCTGCTCAGTCTTTCTCTCGATGGGCAAGGAGTATCACTGTGACTGTAAGAAGGTCTGCAAAGGTGTCCTCATGCCAGTCACCTGAGCCGCTTTCTGCTGGCACGAGAAGTATTGTGAAGAAGGTACATCTGTTCCACCCACCTTGCAAGCACTCTGACAAACTATGGGAATTGTACCAACACCTTGTGTTCAGCCTTGCAAATCTGCTAGTGGACAGAAGATTCCTAGTACCCAAAACACGACCCCTGTGCCCTCTGGGTCCACCACATTAGATAACCAAGCACCAACTGGTTCAATGAGCAAACCCTGCATAGTACTAGTACCCTCCTGCCCTGAGTGCCTCAGTATTGTCCCTCACATCACCCTTTGCATTGTCACATTGCTGTCACAGTGATTCTGCCATGTAGTATGTACACACCACCCTTCTGCCTGTTGATATGCCCCATCCCTCATCTATACATTTGTCCTTCAAGTTTCTCACCCTGTTGTACTACTATTATTATGTATTCTATTGTGTATACAATTTGTGTGTGGTTGCCTGTTGTGCAATCCAGTTGTTTTCATATGTATCTAGCAGCCTCTATGAGCCTCTATGAGTAACTAAAGAGCATTCTAGAGAGATAGAGGCTTGTAGAGACCCTGGATTCCATGCCAAATTCACTCGACTTTTGCAAGGCATGTAGTGAAAGTGGTTGTGATTTAGTGGGTTATAGAGGCAATTTTACTATGGCTCTACTCCACTACTACCCAGTACCAGCCACCATCAGCCTCTTGCAACTTTTGGCTGGGTCTCAGAGTCCACTTGGAATCCATCTGGAGTTACTTGGGGTTGTCTGGAACTTGTGTGGACTGTTGTCCTACTCTATTATCCTTTCCTTATCATTACTCCTGAGCCTCCAGGGGCATTCCATCATTATCCTACATCACTTAACTCCACCTCCTTTCATGTTCCTGTTCCTGATCACCTGTTATCATTAGTAAGCACTTCTCTGCCCACTCCACTACATGTATATATACTTACTTCTTACTTTTGATTCCTTGGTTGTTCTTTGCTATCCTTAGGCAGCAGCTGAGGTGAGTTTATTCTATACCTATTTACTACCCATAGCTAATCCCTAGTAGTCTGGGCAATCACTGCCCTCTTATAGTTTTTGTCACTTGTCACTGCCCTGTGGTTCACTGATGTACTTGACAAACAGCAGAGTGGTTGCTAGATAGGAAATAATAACACTTGTGTGAACACTCAGTGGAAATATAACCTTGATCCAGGCCATGTCTGAAGGTAAATTGGAATTTGTGGAAAAATGCAGAGTACTTACCTATTGAAAAAAACTTTAAGAGGATAGTGATTGCCCAGACTACCAGGGATTAGCTAGGAGTAGTAAATAGGTATAAATTAAACTCACCTCAGCCACTTCCTAAGGAGGGCAAAGAACAACTGAGGAATCTGAAGTAAAAAGTGAGTATATATACAGTGGTTCAAACAACTGTCCCAATGTTTGCATGTTTTCCACTAAAGTCAATACCCACAAATACCCCTTACCCTAGGCCATAACATATGAGTGTATGAAATAAGGTACTCACTCTTGGCTTTCCATTGGTGTAGGGGTCAAGTGATTTGGTAAGCATTTGATGAAATGGCAGCCATGTCAAAATGACAACTCATTGGGACAGTTTTTTGACTTTGTACAGTTGACTCCCTTATAACGCATACGTGGTATAACCCATAACATTTTTGGTTTCCTGACTTGGTTTGCAGGGATTTCATACCCAAAACCTATAACTCTCCAATAACACATAACCCATACTATTTTCCAGCTGTCAAAACCCATACATGTGCTTAGATAATGGGAACAAACTTCCAAATTAGGCAATAATATTATATAATCCTTCTGTTAGCCATCTCAGAATGGAAACAACGACCCAGTCATCAACATTGCCATCAACTTCTGTCGTTAATGAAACCCCTCAATATTCTAAAAAAGGGGTTGGCAAAGCTCTGAAACCAGATTCAAGAGAGGAAGGTCAAGCTTCTGGCCGAGTTAAAGGCTGGTCGACCTATATCAGAGGTTGATCAGGAGTGGCTAGATGGTGATGGAAATTTGATAGATGAAGGATGGGTGGTAGAGGCCTTGGATGAAGCATCTTATTATGAACAAGGTGTTGAAAGGTTGGATTCACAGAATAAACTAGTTGTGCAGAAGCTACAGAAGCTTGCAGGGGGTGGCAGGAAAAGTGATGCCCCTTTGAAAAAGTGAAAGCATAAGGATTTTAATATGCCAGTCTACATATGTGTACAGTGTACTGAGTCTATCCTTTGTAGGCCCTAACACTGCCAGTGTAGGGTCCACAAAAATGTCCTCTCATGAGAAAATCAAGCCACCTGCAAAATCTCAGAAGAAGGAAAATGCAACTCTTGCACAGCAGATTGAAATTCTCGATTGGTATCATGCCAATGGCAAGAACCAGGTGAAAATGGCCATCCATTTCAACACCATCTATCCAAGCCTCCATTTGAAGCAGCCAAGGATATCTGCATGGCTCAAGGATGAATTGAAATTGTGGGCAGAGTCTGAGGCCAGTATAAATTTGTCCTGTTTGGCCAAAAAAAGTCCTCAAACCCAACATTCCAAAGTGACTGAGATGCTGGATCTCTAGGTTTCAAAAGCAATGGCAGACAATTTGCTTCTCACTGGTGAAGTTCTCTGCCAAAAATGGAAAAAAATTGCAGACCTTGTTGGAGTTCCTGATGATGAATGTCTCAAGCTCAGTGAAGGGTGGTTAAGCTGGTTCAAATTGTGAAACAGCTTAAAGGAGATGAAACAACATGGCAAAGCTGCTTCTGTAGCCTCTGAGACAGTCAGAAAGGAGCAGCTGCACATCCAGGAGCTTATCAAGAAATATGGTTACAAACTGCATGACATCCTTAATGCCAATGAGACCTCTTTGTTCTATGTGTGAGTTTTCTCTTGTTTTTGGATGCTAATTATTGACCATAAACAAAATTGAACAGTATGCCTCCTGATTGTGGACTATCCAACAAGCTGACCACTGGCGTCAAAGGAAAAAAACATCAACTCACATATCTATTTGTTACAAATGCAGATGTTTCAAAAAAACTAGCCCTGCTCATCATCGGAAAGGCACAGAAGCCATGTGCATTCAAGAACAAAACGGGCACGCAACTTGGTTTCTACTACAGGAACATCACAAAAGCTTGGATGACATCCATCATCTATCAGGAGTGGCTGCTGGACTGGGATAGGGCACTCAGGAATGAGGGCCAAAAGATTTTGCTTCTGCAGGATAATTTTTCAGGTCACATTGTTCCAGAGACACTGATAAACATTCACGTCACCAATTTTGAACCCAACCTTACTGCCCACGTTCAGCCCAATGACCAAGGAATTATTCATTGCTTTAAGGCAAATTATCATGCAAAGTACATCCACCATGCCATTGATCTATACAAAGCCAGCATCACTCCTTCAAAAATCTTCAATATTGATCAACTTGAAGCCATGCAACTTGCTGAAGACACATGGAACAAGGTGGATACTACAACAATCTAGAATTGCTGGCACAAGGCCAACATTATACCTGACACCAACACATTTTTTACCCTCCTCATCCATCTGCCCCTCTCTTCCCATCTTGGCCCTGGTCCATACCACTGAAACCCACAATAATCCTGTCTCCCAAGCAGAAGAACTCCTTACTGAAGCCTTGGACATTTTGGAGGCTACTGGGGCCCTCCAACATTCAAACTGTATGGGTCTTGCAGAACTTCTTAACCTAGCTGTAGAGACACACAACCTCTTTGAGGCAACTGACAAAGACATCTTTTGAGCAGTGATAGATGTAAAGATGGCGCGAGAAGTGAACAAGGGAGGTAGCGATGAGGTTGATGATGTGAATGATGACTTGGATGTTTCTGTTGAACTGGGTCCAACACAAAACGAAGCACTCCAGGCAGCATTGCTGTTAAGGAAGTATATCAACGAATTGGATGATCCATTTGCATGCAAGCTAGAGGTGATGCTGGGTTCATTCGGGCAGGGGACACAAGTCCTCAATATGCAGGGGATGAAGGACAACAAAATAACCAATTATTTCCCTCCTCAGTAGTGATTTGATACTAGATTTGATTTGTAAATCCATAGTCAATGAATGAGCTTTGTATTGTTAGTGGTGTCACTGGCTGACCTCCCAACAACATATACTCCCTCATAACACATACTCCTGGGCCTATCCCAAGGGGGTATGTGTTATAAGGGAGTCAACTGTATTCTCATTACATACATCAGACCCTGGAATGCTGTAAGATGGTTACATACCTTAGGTAAAGGCTATTTTATGTCACTATTATGTAATTAGTTATTCTACAGCATACACAAGCCCTTCCATCACAGATTAATTCCCTCATTCCCATCATGAAACACCTCTCCACTGCTGAAAGAGACAATATCATCTCTCTTGCTTCTCTTAATCTTTCCTGCCAAAAAATTGCATCCCAAACTGGCATAGGAAAGTCTACTGTGGCTAGGGTCCTTCAGGACATTCAACCAGAGAAATAAAACCATCACAGTGGATGTCCTTCCAAATTCTCTTCTACCAACAAATGTACTATTGTCCAGCAAATCCTTACTGGGAAGGCCAGCAATGCAGTTCAGGCCACTCAATTCATTGATTCCATCATCAACACTTCTGTCTGTCCACAGACAGTGAGGAATACCCTCAAGGAGGCCTCTTTAAAGGCGGTGGTAAAGAAGAAAAAACCTCCTCTCTCTGCTACTCATAGAAAGAGAAGGTTGGCCTTTGCTCTCAAGTACCAGCATTGAACTGTGGAGAACTGGAAGAGGGCAATTTGGTCAGATGAGACCAAAATCAATAGGATTGGGTCAGATGGACAGGAGTATATGTGGAAAAAGAGGGGAGGGGGGCTAACTTCCAGAGAGGTCAAATGTACAGTCAAGTTTGGAGGAGGATCACTGATGGTATTGGGCTGTATAGGGTGGAATGGTGTGGGGGCTTTGAGTGAGGTTGAGAGGAGAATGGATGCTGAACAGTATGTGGCCATTTTTGAGGGAGGATTGCTGCAGAGCATGGAGGATTCTAGAATTCCTACAGATGAAGTCATCTTCCAGCAGGATAATGATCCCAAGCATACCTCCAGAAGAGCCCAGATCTGGTTTGAGGAGCAAGATATCAAGCTTCTGGATTGGCCTGCTCAGTCTCCAGACCTTAACCCCATTGAACACACTTGGGGTCATCTCAAAAGATGCCTCTCAGGTTATGATAGATGTTCAACAGGGATTTATCAATTATGGGATAGGGTGGTGGTAGAGTGGGGGAAGATTTCTGTGGAGGAGTGTCAGAAGTGGATAGAAAGTATGCTTAGAAGGATTCAAGCAGTTATCAAGGCCAAGGGAGGTCATACCAAGTACTAAATACCCTATTTTATACAAAGTCAAACAACTGTCCCAATGAGTTGTCATTTTGACATGGCTGCCATTTCATCAAATGCTTACCAAATCACTTGATCCTTACACCAATAAAAAGCCAAGAGTGAGTACCTTATTTCATACACTCATATGTTATGGCCTAGGGTAAGGGGTACTTGTGGGTATTGACTCTAGTGAAAAATATGCAAACATTGGGACAGTTGTTTGAACCACTGTATGTAGTGGGATGGGTGGAGAAGTGCACACTAATGGTGACAGGGCATTAGGAACAGGAACATGAATGGAGATGGAGTTAAGTGATGTAACGTAATGATGGAATGCTCCTGGAGGCTTGGGAGTAATGATAAGGAAGGATGATAGAATAGGATGACAGTCTATGCAAATTCTGGATGGATTCTGAGCAGACTCCAAGACTCCGAGTGGTTCTGCATAGTGGTGGAGTGGAGCCATGATTTCTAGGTTTCTGAGATTCTGGAGTTGGTGTTTCAGTTCTGGAGTTCACTGTACTTTGCCACCCATGACATTGTCAGCATCAGTGTGACTTATCAGAATGGCATCACAAGCCTTGAATGGGTGCATATCAGAATATGGATAAGCTTGCATGACTTGACTGCATGTTACAAACCATGACTGCAATGACAAGTGTTGCTGAATGCAACATGTATGCTACATATTAAACTTTCCTAATGATGGGGTCCACAAAGGAGTTGACTCTCCACCTTATGCAATGTAGATATATCTTTCAATATATTGTATGGCATATAGGAAGGGATAGTTTTCGTGAATCTCTATGACAATAAGCCTCTTATCATCAGGCTGAACAGTCATGTGAAATGCAATAGTACCTGACAATGACAATAGGCCTTTGGAATTGATAGAAAAATTGCAGAAAGAACATAGACTAGTGTGGGAATATTTGGCACTGGGAAGGTGACAAAATGTGGTGAACTCTGGAACTGGAACACCAACTGGAAACTTCTGGGATGTTGGAGTTCCTACCTCTGCTCTGCAACCAGCCAGAACTGCTTGGAGTCTCAGCATCCACTCAGAATTCACACAGCGCTCACATGAACTTTTATTGTACCTCATCATCCTTTTCTTGCCATCACTCCAGAGCCTACAGGGATGCTCTGTCACTTCCTTACATCACTTAATTCCACTTCCTCCTTGTTCCTGTTCCTATTCCCCTAATTCTCATTAGCGAGCACTTCTCCGCCCACTCCACTACATACATATACTTAGTTTTCACTTCAGATTCCTCAGTCATTCTTTACCCTTCTTTGGCAGCAGCAGAGTTTGGGCAATCATTGCCCTTTTATAGTTTTTGTCAGAAGGATGTGTGTAATCAATGATGACACCAGGTTGATGGTTGAGATCTCCTCATATTCAGCAACACTTTTGAACAGCTCCTCAGACTGGCAAAGGATTTGGGAGAGATCAAAGCAGTGTATGTTTTCTGTTACAATACACCTAGAAACCCTTCTTTTTCCCTTCTTTCTGCCTCTTTCTGAACTCTTCCATATGATTTCTACATCTTCTATTGATAAATCATCACTGGTTCAACCTGGTTCCTTATTTAGTGTCTTTTCTTTCTATGCTGACACTTTTCTTTGACAAAAACTATAAGATGGCAGCAACTGCCCAGACCACTATGGATTAGCTATGGGTAGTAAATAGGTATAGAATAAACTCACCTCAGCCACTGCCTAAGGAGGGCAAAGAATGACTGAGGAATCCAAAGTAAGAAGTAAGTATATATACATGTGGTGGAGTGGGCAGAGAAGTGCTCACTAATGATAACAGGGGATCAGGAACAGGAACAGGAACAGGAAGGAGATGGAGTTAAGTGATGTAGGATAATGATGGAATGCCCCTGGAGGCTCAGGAGTAATGATAAGGAAAGGATAATAGAGTAGGACAACAGTCCTGGTGTTCTTGTTCCAGGTTTCACTGTACTTCGTCACTCCCACTTGAGCACATTATAGTCCCATACCCCAAACAAATTTCCAGTGCTGTTCCTGAATGAGAGGCTTTGTGAGGATGTCCACTACCATGTTGTTTGTAGGAACATAGCAGATGATGGCTTCTCCTTTTCCAACAAGGTGATCTCTGATGAAATGGTATTTCCTTTGGATGTGCTTGGTCTGTGCCTGGAATTGAGGATCATGGCTGAGGATGATAGTGGCCTGGTTATTGTAGTGAAGGACAGTTGGCCCCTTTTGCAGATGTCTGATTTCCTCAAAGAAACTCCAAAGCCATGTGAGATATTAGCCAGTGAGACTAAGTCCAATGTACTCTGACTCTGTGGTGGAGAGTGCAGCTGTTAAGATGCTGAATCCTCTGGGCTGTCCAGAGTTGTTGGAGGCAGAGCGGACATTGGCTTCAACTTATGTGTTGCACCCTTGTCCAAGTTCAGTCCAGTATTTATGAAGCGGGCAGAGTAACAACCATGGTATATGACAGTATCCCCCCTTTAGGCCCAAACCCTTGAGGGCCAACAGAGCTGAGGGTACAATGGAGCGGAAATCCAGCAGGGATTGAATCAGAGCGCGGAGTCAGTATAACTTGGATGAAAAAATCTTTGCTTGTATTTTATCATCTCCCATCATGTCTTCATCCATCACCAATGATCTGACCAAATGGAGCGATGAACAGCTCCGTGAGAACAAGGATGACAACAACAACTTGTAAGAGAAGAAGAGTGCGGAGCGTAGGTGTCATATGAAGGCACAGAAGGAGGTGGAGCATTGGATTGTGGAAGAAGTGGCAAGGCGGAAGGCAGAGGAGGTGGTGAAGCAGAAAGCGGAGGTTGAGGCACAGAGGAGGGCAGAGGCAGAGGCGAAGGCATGCGCAGAAGAGGTTGCACGGGCACAGGTGAGTAGCATAGTAATTAATATACTTCTCACTGATTTTTCTTGGAGTTGAAACAGAGCTCGGTCTTGGGCCCTTCCAAGGGCAAACAGCCAAAGGCAGCAGTGAGCAGAGCAGTGGAGGTCACAGAGCAGGCGGGGGCCTAGCCCCATGTTATGGATGTTCGGGTGCTGGGGTATCGTGTGAGATGAAGACAGCTGGAGGTAGCAAGGCGAGGTTGTGTGACCATTGTTGCTGACTGAAGCACAAATGTGAGTGGCTGGGGGACATGCAGCAAATGCGGCAGAGGAAGTGGGAGGAGTTGATGTTGCCACAGGCCAGGAAGAAGAAGGCACGGATGCAGAGTCCGGTGGCAGACAAGGATGATGACGAAAAGTATGAGGAGGAGGCAGAGGACGAGGAGGCAGAGGAGGAACGTGATGCACTTGGCATGCTCAGAGGTTCTTGCGGCAGCGGTGACGGAGACGCAGGACATGGCCACAGACAGGAGGCATGCGGCTGCAGAGAGCCATGCACAAACAGAGCAGATGCTAGGCATCCTTGAGGAAATCCAAGGGTGCCTAGACCTGGAGTTCACTCTGGAGGAGCCAGAGGTGGGGTCAGAGGAAGGGTTTGAGGAAGGAGAAGTGGCAGAGGTGGCGGAGGAGAGGGAGGCCTTGAAGGGCCGGAGTGAGGAAAAAGTGGAGGTGGATGAAAGTGTGTAGATAATTTCTGTTTTTTCCTTTTGTACAATGTAGTCCGGTCCCTTGCCTCTAAGCTGAAAAATAGACATATTCTTCTGGGTCTTAACGTCTGAATTGGCGGAGTACACAGAGGTGGACAATGTCCTTGGAGTATACAGTCCAGCGGGTGTTGGATGTGTCGGGGATGTGAGCGGAGGTGAGTTTGTTGGAGGGAAAATGCAGATAGGATGTTGGGGATGGGAGGTCGGAGGGACAAAGCGAGTTGTCCTTGGGTGGTGAGCATAGTCCCTATCCCCCCTTTTGGGTAGACATCCCAGCATCTAGTAAGGGCATCAGGGTTGGCTCCGAGTTTTCTGAGCAGAAGTGGATGGCATATTTCTTCATGATTTTGCTGAGGCCTTGAAAGTCAACGCAAGGGCAGAGTGAGCTGTTTGTCTTGTGGACAAGAGGACCAGAGCGGAGTGGAGTGTTCGGAGGCAGAAGAGCAGAAGAGGGTGTGCGAAGCTTACTTTTGTCGGAGTGGAGATGCAGGCTAAACTGCACAAGGTCTGATGAGGGCAATGTGATAGAGCTGGAGGAGTCAGAGTCAATCAGCAGAGGAGATTCCAGAGGTTGTGGAGGAGATGTCAGGGGGTTTTGGCACTTGCTGCTGGATTGAACGGGATGTGGTACTGCCCAATATCTGGTCGAATCAATGGATTGTAGTGGGTGAGCTAGTTGTTCCCTAGGACAAATGAGCAGGCGGAGTTCAATGGAGTTGCATGAAATGTAGTGGAGGTGATATCCCCAGTGGGGAAAACAGACAGCAAGGTGGAGTCAGAGGTTTAGGATTGGAGAGAGTGGACGCATTGAATTTTTGTCTCCTTGGGTGCATGGGCAGAGTCAATGGCATAACCATCCCATGCGGAGTCTCGGGATTTATGGACTATTGTCTCACCCTTGAGGTGAAGGCAGATGGTGCATCATCCAGGTAGGCTGCAGCATGAGTATCAAGCATATCAGCGAATATTGCATTGATAAAATACTGGAAAGCCACTGGAGCGTTGGTCAAACCAAACAGCATTACAAGCCACTCATAGGAGCCATGAGAGTCGAGGAGGTTGGAGTCATGGATGGAAGTGAAGTTGGCAAGATTAGGTGTGGAGGTTTTGGGGGACAGATTCTGAGGATTTGGTGGAGGATGTGCATGATCATTATTTTTGTTACAGGGGTTTCCATCTCCGTCACATCTGGGGTTGGTATCTCTGGGTGGGTCACGATCTGGCGGAGCAGATGTGCTGTCATGAGAAGGCCGAGTTGGTGTCTTCAGAGGGAGGAGAGATGCAGAGGTGGACATGTTGATGCAACAGGAGGGGAAGGTGCAGAGTTGGCCAACCGCATCAGATCCTCTGTGATTACTCATGAAGGAGCTGAGTTGTGGTAGCATAGGAATGACAGAGGGGTTTTTTAAAAGAGCGTGAGTGCGAGTTCTGACTCTAGTCGTGAAGAATAGGAGTTAGCAAACTCGAACGAGTGTGAGTTTGAATATACTGTTAAGATGTGGAGTTCCTCCATTCTGTCCAGAGTTTGTCAGAGGAAGTGGAGGTCAGAGGTCAGAGGGTCAGAGTGATGATGAGAAGGCTAGCTTCAAGTGTCAAGAGAGGGACATGGACAGAGCAAAGGAGTGATCAGGGTCGATACTCAAACTGAGGAATACAAAATACAAGAGGGGTTTATATACTACGGGGACAAGTAAACACAGAGGGCACCGGAGTGCCGGAGTGAAGCGGAATGTGAGTCAGAGGTGTCAAAGAGATAGGATTAAGTTGGGAAATGTCAGAATGAGTCAGAAATTGGATTAATCAGAAGGTGGGATTATTAGATATGTCAAACATCTGTCAGAAGTGAAGGATGAGGGACAAGGTATGGGATCAAGGATGAGGAACAAGGTATGGGGATCAGGGGTAAGAGAGATAAGTAGAAAAGTGGAAAGTGATAAGGCGGAAGGGTGGAGGAGTGGAAAAGCAGACTTAATAAGGCGAGAGAGGTGGAGTTAGTCTGGAGTAGGCTCCGGAGGAGCAGAGTTGATTTGTTGGGACACAGTATATGACAGCAACCATGCTCTGCTGTTTGCTGGACCAGGAGATAGCTCTGTGGTTATTGAGGAAGAGGAATCCAGAGATGGAGTAGGAATTGTCCAGGTCCTGGGACCAACCTGCATGAGAGTACCCCTGAAAGCCCATGTCTATGGATATCTCAGCTGTCAAACTGGAGTTACATGTCCTTGGTGGCTTGGATGTATCAGAATATGCATTTCACTGCTTCCCAATGCATTTGCTTTGTTGTGGCACTGAACCAGCTGAGGGTTCCAACTGCATACATGATGTCCAGATGTGTTCTGAGCATGAGATACATCAAGGAGTCAATGACTGTGAGATAGGAGACTTTCCAGCCCTCAATGACCATCTCCAGGAGGATTGATTATTTTCTGGGTCTGTGGCAGAGAGCTGGGGGTTGTGTACCATTGGAGTCCACATGATTTTGCATGTGGTCATTCCAATGTGATCTAGGATGGTCCGAAAATATTGGCACTGTGATAAGGAGATGGTCCAGAGTTTCTGATCCCAGTTGATTTCAATCCCAAGGATGTATTTGGCTTCTCTGAGGTCACACATTTTGAAGGCTGCTGAGAGTTTGGCTTTGACAGAATTCATGAACTGTCTGGAGGAGGCTGCTAGGAGTAGGTCATCCACCTAAACAACCAGGAAACAAATTTTCTCATTCTTCTGGAAGACATAGAGGCACATCTCTATGTTGAGGTGAGCAAATATGAGTTCTCTGAGCTTCTTCTCTAGTATTTTGTTCCAAGTCCATCCAGCTTGCTTTAGTCTGTAGAGGGAGCACTGGAGTTTCCAGCAATACCTGGGTTGGATAGAGACTCTATCCAGAGGGAGTAGGTAGAGGTCCTCTTCCAATTCTCTGTTCAGGTAGTTGGTCAAGCTCTGGGTCATGTTTTACAGCAAGGTGACAAGGGTCTGGATGGAATCCAGGTTTACCACAGGAGCAAATACTTCTTGGTAGTCAATTCCTTCCTTCTGAGTGAACCCCTGTGCAACAAAGTGGACTTTGTAGTGCTCAACATTTCCAGTGTGGTCATGCTTGATGTGAAAGACAGGCTTGGAGGTTATGGGGGTAACACCTTCTGGAATGGGGACAGTCTCATACACATGATTGGAATTTAGGTTTATGTGTTCTTCCTTCACTGTGGACTTCCAGCATTCTGCATCAGGCCCTGCATAGGCTCCTGGGAATTCTGGAGTTTCCACAGCAGGTTCCAGTTGTTGTCCACCATGGTGTTGAGCCTTTTGTGTGGCATCCTCATTCACAGTCTATTGGCAGTCCTGATTCTGATCAGCTTGTTTGCATTGCCAATTGCTTTTCCACACTCCAGCTAAGATCTGGGCTGGCACAGGTTTTTCCAGAGATGGAACTCAGGGGTGAATGGGAGCAGGAGCCAGAACAGGAGCAGGAGCCAGATTTATGTGAAGTTGCTTGAAGTGGTGTGTGATGGTAGGGCTTGGTGGTCATTGTGCCTCCAGGGCATCTGGAGGTGCATTGTTAGATCCCACTGTTCTGTGCAGGTCTGAAGTTCTGAATTCCAGGTTCTCCTCTTTCAGATCCTCATGCTCCAGCTTGTGTTGCCTCAGAAGTAATCCCTCCCACTGTCCTTCAACAGTGGGGACACTCCATTGGGCAAGGTCATGTGCAGAGATGGTTCCAGTCTCATCAAAGGTGGCATGCCAGCTGGAGATGATTGTCCAACATTCAATGCCCAGGAGTTTGTAGGCTTGTTTCCCATAGGTGTAACTGATTATGATGCATTTCTATCTGTGGGAGCAGAATTTTCCTCCACATTGTTCCTTTGGTACATGAGCATAGGCAGGGCAGCCAAAGGGGCAGAAAACAGTGAGATCAACATGTCAATGGAATAGTGTTTGATAGGGGTTTTCTCTGTGAAGCACAGACATTGGACTTCATGCAGTGATGTAGGCAGCCATGGCCATGGCTGACAAAATACAGTGAACTCTAGAACTAGAACACCAACTCTGCATTTCCAGAATGTGGGAGTTCATACCTCTGCTCTGCCACCAGGTGGAACCACTCAGGGTCTCGGCATCTACTCAGAATCCATCTGGAACTTCTGTGGACTCTTATTACATCTTATCATCATTTTCTCGTCATCACTCCTGAGCCTCCAGGGACACTCCATCACTTCCTTACATTGCTTAATTCCATCTTTTCTCTGTTCCTGCTCCTACTCCCCTGATTATCATTAGTGAGTGCTTCTCTGCCCATTCTGCTACATATATATATACTTAGTTTTCACTTCAGATTCCTTAGTCATTCTTTGCCACCCTTTGGCAGTGGCTGAGGTGAGTTTAATTTACACCTATTTACTACTCCTAGCTAATCCCTAGTTGTCTGGGCAATCACTGCCCTATTATAGTTTTTGTCAATGGCATCTGTCCAAAAGGACTTTGGGAGTTGGGACTCCTTTGGCATGGTATTTGCAAGGAGGGATGGTGTCTGGTTCATCTGCTCCACTAATCTGTTTTGCTCCAGAGTGTAGGGAGCAGCAGTCTTGTGTAGAGTTCCATCCTTTTGGAGTTGCTCTTGGAGGCCTCATTTATGTATTCTCCTCCTCCATCACTCCAGATGAAGTCCACATAAGTGACAGAGAATTTCTCCTGTCTGTCCTCCATCCAGAAGAGCATTTGGACATCAACTTTCCACCAATTATAGATCTGGAGTGCTTCCTTCTTGTGTTTCATGAAGTATATCCAAGGGAAGCAGCAGAAGTCATCTATGATGATGATCCAGTACTTGTGTCCTTCCCGAGATTGAGGAGTTATCAGACCTCTGACATCTGTGTGGACTATTTGGAGTGCTTGGGTTGCACAGGGTTCCTCTAGGAGTTCAAACAGGAGCTTCTTCATCTTTCCAAGGATGAAGGCCTCACAGAAGGATGGAGTTCCAGTCAGGACATCAATCCCCCAGAGTTGTCCCCACTTGACCATGTGTTTGATCCATGCTACAGAGATGTGTCCCATGGATTGGTGGAGAAAGTTTATGTTCACCACAGCATGTGTCACTTCCTTCAGGGATTCTGGAATGACATTTGCATGATATAGCACATGTCAATGAGTTCCAGTGAGAACTGGACTTTTTCCCTTTTGGATGTAGCATATGCTGAAACTGGCTGGGAAAATGGTAGAGCCCAGCAGTTGAAAGGCAGTTTATGGAGATGAGGGAAATACAGAACTCCAGAATGAGCAGGACATTGGTCAGGATGATGTAGGAAAGAAGTATTTCCTACAATCACAACTGCCAATCCTCAGAATCTCCATCAGCTTACCAGACTGACCAAAACACCACAGCTCATTACATCAGCCATCTGCCACAATTCTGCCTTATTCCTTTGGAATCTGCCCATATCCATGTGATGCCCCACACCAGGCAGTGGAGCTGGGCAGACAGGCAGAGAACTTGTTGGAGACCTTGAGGGCAGAGTTCAAGGATCCAGAAGGGTTGAGGTGTGCCTCCTCTGAGGTGATTTGTGTTTCCATGGCATTGAAAGTGAGTTTTCTGTCTTCAACAGTATTGATGACAGAGAAGGTGAACATGTTCTATTCTGCAGCTTAAGGAAGGAAGTTTAGTAGGACAGAGGCAAGGAGTCTGCTGTCAACCATAGACTTCATTCCAACCAGGTGGGCTTCCAAAGTCCAGAGCAATGCAATGTACCCAGAGATGGCAGAACCTCCAGACCATGCAGAGTTGAACAGTTGTTGGAATATGTAGAAAGTGGAGGCAAGGATGGGAGTGCATCAAAGAGGTCCTAGGTGGTGGTGTGCATTTCTGTCTTGAGTGAAAGGGCATTGCTGATGCTGTCCTGAATAATTCTGTGTGCTCTCTCATTCCACTTCCTCCATTTCCAGAATTCTTCCACTGTGGCTGTGCCAGAGATCATTGGAGTTCCACATAAGGTAGGGGAAACTGTTGAGGGACCAGGAACATTGGGGGATGTGGCAGGAACAGGCACAGTGGTAGTTGTACCTTGGATACTGAAGGATGTGACAGGAATGATTGGACAGATGTCAGTTCCCAGGGCTACACCTAGGACTTTCTCCCTCCAAAGTTTCCCCATGATCTGGAGTTTCCAGATTTGAGGGTCCAATCAGAGTCAGACAAGTGGGAGTGTCAGCAAAGGCTGTGTTGGATGACATAGTAGAAGTCCTGAGGGTCCTGAGTTTGTCAAGATGCACACTGAGGGATTGCAGGAGAGTTGAGTCATTCTGGAGAGGTTTTCTTTCCACTAGTATGTGCTAGCAGGGCTCATAACCTGACAAAAACTATAAGAGGGCAGTAATTGCCCAGACTACTAGGGATTAGCTATGGGTAGTAAATAGGTATAGAATAAACTCACCTCTGCCCCTGGAGGCTTAGGGGTAATAATAAGGAAAGGATAATAAAGTATGACAACAGTCTGTGCAAGTTCTGGATGACCCCAAGTGACTCCAGACTGATTCTGAGCAGACTACAAGACTTCAAGTGGTTCTGCTTGGCAGTGGAGCAGAGTTACAATCTCTAGGTTTCCAGAATTCCAGAGTTCACTGTACTTTCTCAAAGGGGACACACCCAACATTCCTCCCCCCTGTCCCCACTTGTTCTGATGTCTAGCTCTCTCAAACCACATCACATATTCTTCCTTTCAAACTGTCTGCATGCAAAAACTACATATAAGAGGGCAGGGATCACCTGGACTACTATGGATTAGCTAGGAGTAGTAAATAGGCATAAAGTGAACTCACCTCAGCCACTGCCTAAGGAGGGCAAAGAACAACTGGGGAATCCAAAGGAAAATGTAAGTATATGTATATAGCAGTGTAAGAAATCAGTCTTCCCTTCATTTACAAGTGCCCATTGTCTGTGTCCCCTTCACCCTACCACATTGTCCAAAGCCACCATCCATCTTATTCACCTTCCACCTCATTTCTATCCCATTCCCGCAGTATCTGTTCATATCCATGTGACACCTGCACTCTGTGCATCATGGAAACCCCTTCTTCTTTACAGATCCCCATGTCCACATCCACCCAGATCCATCCCTGCCCATCCTAACTCACTGGTAAGTCTTGGCTAAGGCCCTATTTTTCCTTTGTTTGTACACATTTCATCAGACATAGTCTATGGTCCACTCTCTGCATTTTCTGTCTGCTCTGTCCACTTATTCTTTATGTTTTGACTTGGTTTGACACTGTCACAGGTACAGGTATGCCCAGATTATAAGAGTATGTACTTAGTCTCTTGAATATCATCTTTTGTCACCACAGACTTGAGGTCAAACACACATAAGGCCTGGACAAAAATGACACTCAACAGACTCCTCTATGCATCCTGACACTTTCTACTTGCCTTGCTATGCTTTATCTGTCCATCTACCATGGAAAGTCCACAGAAAGCACACTACAACTGCTTCCATTTCCTCTAGAGGCCAACAGATACTCCCTT
The DNA here is from genome assembly GCA_000827395.1 of Paxillus rubicundulus Ve08.2h10. Classification (NCBI taxonomy): domain Eukaryota; kingdom Fungi; phylum Basidiomycota; class Agaricomycetes; order Boletales; family Paxillaceae; genus Paxillus; species Paxillus rubicundulus. Next base: position 6,963 of record KN825029.1, on the reverse strand, counting down.
CTAGAGTTCCTCTCACATAGAACCCCTCCTGGGTCAATTATATTACACCCCTTCTGTTTACATTTTCCTTTGTTACAATGTCATATCCTGTGCCACACAAGTCAATTCTGCTCCTCCAGAACCTACTCTAGACCAAATCTGCTTTCCTTCCAATACTCAAGTCTGCTTCTCCACCTTTCCATTTCTCTGTTTCTCCACATTTTTGTTTCTCCACTGTTCTGCTTCTTTCTAATACTTACATTCCTGTGCCTTGTTCCTTATCATTCATACCTTTGACAGATGCCTGACATCTCTAATAAAGTACACCTTCCAATTATTTCCACTCTGACTCACATTGACTCACATTGACTTGTTCCCACACTTCTGACTCATATTCTACCCAACTCTGGTACTCCAGTGAAAAGATACTTAGTCCCTTCCTAGTGTTAGTAGGTCAGAACTGAGTTAATAGTGTTAAGAAGGGGTGCAATACTATCAACCTGGGAGGGATTCCGTGTGAGAGGATATAAAGAAGGGTGAGTCCATTGGTCCTGGGGATGTGTTGGTGAGAGTGTAATGCACTTTCTGATGGGTTTCTGAGGGAAACGGAGGGGGGAGCAGTGCAGAATGAAAGGGATTTGGGTGCATTGAGGATTGTGTGAGCATCGGTGCTTGCACTGTTTCATCCAGGTCTTATGTGCATATGACCTCAAGTCCGTGGTGACCAAATATAAATTTCCAGAAACTAAGTACAGACTGTTATAGTGCAGAGATTCCCACAATGGTGCCAAACTAAGTCCAAACATAAGGTATGAGCCAACAGAACAGTAGAAGTACGTATAGTGTGGCTCTGAGACTTTACTTGCTCGAAATAAAGTAAAAGAAGAAAGGGAGAGAAATAAAGGGCTTACCAGCGAGATGGACAGGACTGGAGGACATGGACATGGGGATCTGTAAAAAGACAGACAGACCACAGTGCACATGCAGGCATCATACAGATATGGGCAGATAGTTAACATTATGGTCAGTAGTGTTTTTGGTGAGTCAAGTAGACTGAACGAGGTTGCAGGGATTGGCAGTTGTGATTGTAAGAATTACTGCTTTCCTACAGCAGTGTCCTCCATGTTTCCTTGTCACTGTAGTATATAAACCCATCTTGTACTTTGTATTCTGCAGTCTGAATATCAACTTTGATCACCCCTCTGCTCTATCTGTCTTAAGTCCCCCTCTCAACACTTGAAGCTAGTCTTCTCATTGTCACTCTGACCCTCCAACCTCCGACCCCCTTGACTACTCTGTTCCATCATCACTCTGCCACTCTGCTGTAGGAAAGCAGTAATTCCTACAATTGCGACTGCCAATCCCCACAAATTCCTTTGGTCTACTGGACTCACCAAAAACACCACAGATCATAACATTAAAAATCTGCCCATATCCGTGTGATGCCCGCTACTTAAGCACCACGGACCGTCCACCTTTTTACAGATCCCCATGCCCATGTCCTCCAGTCCTGTCCATCTTGCCAGTAAACCTTTTATTTCTCTCCCTTTCTTCTTTTACATTTTCTCAAGCAGGTAAAGTCTCTGAGCCACACTATATGTACTTCCACCATTCCACTGGCTCATACCTTATGTTTGGACTTGGTTTGGCACCATTGTGGGAATCTCCACACTATAAAAGTCTGTACTTAGTTTCTGGAAATTTATCTTTTGTCACCATGGACTTAAGGTCAAATGCATGTAAGACCCGGATGAAACAATGGAAGAACCAATGCCCCTACAATCCCCAATGCACCTAAAGCCTCTCATTCTGCACTGCCCCCCTCTGCTTTCTTTCTCAGAATCCCCTCAGAAAGCATGCTACACTCACACCAACACCTCCCTAGGACCAACAGACTCCCCCTTCTTTATATCCTCTCACATGGAATCCCTCCCAGGTCGATAATATTGCACCCCTTCTAAACACTTTTAACTCAGTTCCAACCTCCTAGCACTAGGAAGGGACTTTGTATTCTTTCAACTGGAGCCCACACATGCGAGGGATTCCATTAAGTCAACAAGAAGGACCCTTAGGTCCAACCCTCATTGTACAGAATTTGAAAATCTACTTTCTCAACTCCAGAACCTCAGCCTTTCCAAGGATTCCAATTTTTTTGTCGCTGTCAATCCTGACACTTCTTATCCACTTATTCCTTATCTGCCCATCCATCAGATATCATCACCTTCAGCCGATGCTATTTTATAATGCCAGCAGAGCATGTAGAAAACCTGTAAAGCTCTGTAGTATACCTTAGTATGTAGTCACTAAGGTAAACTACAGTATGATGCCTCTAAGCTAAGTACATTGATTACCTAAGCTATATGCATATATTTGTATTCCTACAGTGTCAAATGGTAGCAAGCATGGTGCTTACTGTCTAATGCCTATTGATGCTTGAGCTAGGATCTAGTCCAACGGACTGGTAGCTCAGTTGGAAGAGCGCCACTGTACTAC
>KN825028.1:0-37936 GCA_000827395.1 Paxillus rubicundulus Ve08.2h10 | reverse complement strand
TACAAAGTCAAAAAAACTGTCCCAATGAGTTGTCATTTTGACATGGCTGCCATTTCATCAAATGCTTACCAAATCACTTGACCCTTACACCAATGGAAAGCCAAGAGTGAGTACCTTATTTCATACACTCATATGTTATGGCCTAGGGTAAGGGGTATTTGTGGGTATTGACTTTAGTGAAAAACATGCAAACATTGGGACAGTTGTTTGAGCCAGCCACTGTATAATGGTCAGGCTCATTGACATGATAGACCACCAAAGGTATCATTGGTACCTTGAACTGGTAATGAGGTATTAAATACCATTCTGGGACATGCAGGGTATTTTATTTTTTCACCCAGATGTGTATAGGCTGTGTTCACACACCACCAGAAGTGAAGCAAAGCATGTTTTGTAATGTTGACTCAAGTACTGGAATATGCATGGTAAGGCCTCTTTTACAATAGTTGCAATGCAATATATAATATGGTATACTATTCACACTTAACTACTACTATCTCCTTGTGTTGTGCAATCTAGAAAAATGGTATTGTGAGTTGCAAGACACTTGAAGTTTGAGTGTCACAAGCACTTGCACTGGGGGCAAATTCCAATGTTTTATGAAAGAACATTTTTGCATGACAAACCCAAAGTTGTATCTCTACAGTGACTGTAGGTACTTGGATTAGATGGTAGACTTGATAATCTACTCGCTCTGAGCCCAAGGATAATTTAAAAAATAGCACCCAGCATGCCCCATGTACAAAAAATCATCTGGTTTTCCATGGTATGGGCATACTTGCCTGCCAAAGAAAACCAGGCACTCAGCCAAAAACAGCATGCCTCATGAAAAACCACACACATTTTTTGATGCATGGGGCATGCTGCCCCTGCTCAGAGATCCAATCAACATTGTTTTTTTTTCAATCAATTCATGCATGCTTGTTGGACACATTTTTGCAGTCAAAAAATTACTCCTTCTGCTGCAGAATAAATGTTTCCCTCCTTGACTGTGGCAGGCATTGGGGTTGCACTTGCTGGCATTTGCCGCCAATGACCTTTTCATTACCCCCCAGAGGTTGCTTACTAATGCAGGGGTGTTCTACATCAGGAATCCAAAAATGCGAAAAAAGCTCATAAATGTCTGAAATTGACCCACTTTGGGTATGGTACAGGTACATGACCTGCTAAGCCTCACTTTAGAGTCGCTAAAGGCTTGTTCAGCCAATGGGAGACTTGCAAAGTGCAGTGCAACAGTACTATCATCGGACTGATGTTGCAAACAGCCCCAGAGTTGAAAATCAGATTTCAGACAACAACACACCACATCTATCACTACTTGTAGTCTGAGTATCTCTAACAATAGTGTCTATGATGTGGTTTCAATTTCTTTTTTAAAAATTGGTGCAGTAGAAGCTACAGGAGTGGCATACAGGTCTAACAAGGGTGTTTGGTGGCATGAGATCACCCAGATCCCACAGATCCCATAAAATAACTGTCCCCAAAAAAATAGACCCATCAGGTCCATGTATATCTCCAGTACCCACATGGGTTTCCAAAGGATTTTGGGTGTGATGTCGAGCATAATAAAATATATGAGTGCTGAGTGTGACTTTGGTCTGAAAAAGGCAATCATGCTGGTGGCAGACCATGGCACCATTGGAGCTCCACTTTCACCATCCCAAACTCACTTGATTGATCAAAGATTGACCACAGGAACCCTTCAATATCACTCTGATGCCTCATCATGCAAACCACAGCCCCAGAATCATGTGTCAACATATTTCCCTCTCAGAGGATGAACGAGAATCACACTTCAAAAAGGCAGCCAAAATGTTCCATGACAGAACCTACAGCAATATCCTTACTGCTGCCCAGGCTTTTGGTATCACCTAGTACTACCACACATTCCACCACCGTGTGCATAATCTCACCTGTCCCCCAATCAAGGCTCATGGGAGTCAGTCCTCCCTGACACCAGCCCCAATGATTATATTTTACATCTGTTCCTCAATCCACCAACTTTAACCAGTCACCATTTGAGTTACAGCCCAACTGCAATGACCCCTTCACATTTCAACCCTAAGCCATCTGAGTCCAACATGCACACACAACATGGAGCGCACAGTGTGATTGACCTCTCCCTTGTCTGCCCAATACATATATTTTGCTCAAACCATGTCCCAACCAGGATCATTCTATGCTCAGCCAACATTCTATGACCACTCCCGTCATCATGAGCCTGCTCCCAAACCTCATCACAACTCACAAACATTGCTGAACTCTTACTTTGGTCCTTTGTGTCCTCCAAGTCATGCTAGCTCTTCCACCTCACCCAATCAAACAAGATCCCTTCACCCTCATTGTTCTATACAAGCACTTGTACTTGCTATGGGGCATCATGTTTCATCAGTCCTTATTAGTGGTAATTGTCCTCTGTGCTCAGTACCATAGTGATATATTCTGCACTTCTCCCCATGCCTCAGCAGCTGTATCATAGTGGAATATATGTCAGAGTAGAAAAACAGCTGTTTTGCCATGTGACAACTCACAACAAGGTGTTTGCAGAACTACTCATTTCGACTACCTTGCATTGTGTGCCTGCCAGTGCTCATAAATCCTAACCAAAAAATTCAAGCTAAACATCAGCAGCAAGGTGAGACAGTTTAGACACTGTGGGTGCCATGCCAAGGATCTCAAGTTGTGTAGTTGTGTAGTTATTGATAGTAACGTTACTCGACGACCTTGCAGATGTACTAATGAGTTAGTCAAATCGTGCCTCAATCGTGTCTGTAGATAGTCTATGACTTGAGACCTGCAGCGATCAAATTCGGTAAGATTGACAGGCGGCCGAAAGGAATGGCTTTCAATACAGGCTCCTTTTCTCATACCTCTTGTGGGGAAGAGTCAGGGAGTCAGGACCACTCAAGACCGGAGCGAGTAACAGGTATTATTGTGCCCAGGATACACTCACGATTCTTGCTAACGAGTCCTGTTGCGAATACACCAAACATAGGGCATCCACAATAATGCTAGGTTCTCTCCTGGAAGAAACGCTGTAGAAGGGGAAAGCATCTATCAGTAAATTTATCCATTCACCAGGGCACAAGCTTACTTTTAGATGCTTCAGCTGCCATGTACACGTGAGGACCAAGACCACAATCTGCATCAAGCTATACCACACAGCCCTCGAATTGGTTGCCTCACTCATATCACGGAAGTCCGATTCCCTCTCCCGTTGGTATTGCTGTTCGCGACGAACGTCTTCCAGTTTTTGGTTGAGGTCGCGAACCTTTCCCGCCAGTTCGGAGACATGACTGCGGTCACGCTCGGTGTCTACTTTGGTGGTGCCAACGACGACATCGAGGTATAGCTTGATATGCGTGTTCGACCACCAGGATGTGTAGTTTGTGGACAGGCATATGAGGTGGTCACCCGACTCGTGGGAGGTAAAAGTAAATCGACTGTCGGGTGGTCCGCGGGTCTTAACGACAGAGTGGCCCGTCTCCATTTCCTGCACAACATTACGAACTCCAGTAAGAGTATTCATCCAAGACGTCCACATGCAGCATACCTCTACATCTACAACAATGCCGAGGCTCGGTTCAAGCATGTAGCCATGCGTCTTGTCCGACCATTCTAATGCCTTGTAATGTCCTGGATACAAGCATTCTGTAATCACGGCTTCGTCACAAGGAGTTGTTGACACGTACCCTCGACCACGGTGTCTGAAGGCAGCTCCTCGATGAAGCAACGTTTCTCATTGGCGTCTAGGTAGAAATGGAGGGCATTTACGGTCGTCAAAAGAAGTAATGCTGGTAACAAGAGAGCAGGGCGTAATGCAAACATTCTGCAATGAAACATACCAGCAGGTTGTATAGTAAAGAAAGACTTCAAAGTTCTGACCTCCACGACGATGTCTCGAGTCACGTGACCGCTTTGGTGTGAGCTGTTCCACTGTGTTGCAACACTACCGTTGCTCCTGGTTATGCCATCATGGCTCCTCGGATACAATCCTCCCTCATAAAAAACAAGATCAAGAGGCAAGAAATAGTTAATAAGCAGAAGAAGGCAAAGAACCAGCACAAACTTCAGGCGCGACTAGCTCGTGCCAAAGAGGAATCCAATGATCCTGCTGCCAAGAAAGTGTGTACAATCGTTTTCTGGGAGAAATTCACCGACAGCTAAATCGTACAACAGAAAAGATTAGCGGACAATGTCCCTCGTACACTCGACAATTCCCGCGAGGATGATCCCGCAATGCTGCCATCGTCAAAACGGCCTGATGGTCCATCCTCGATACAAGTAGACGAACTAAACAGTGACATCGCATCAGATCCGTTTTCGAGCTACTTCAACTTTGAAAATGACCCTACGGTACCACCAAAAGTACTCATCACGACGTCACCGAAAGCCTCAAAACCAACGTACGAATTCTGCGATGAACTGGTGGGCATATTTCCCGGGGCAGAGTTTATCCGCAGGAAGAAGGGTAAAGGTTTTGAGATGGGACGTATAGCCGGATGGGCAGCTGGACGAGGGTATAAACACTTGCTCGTCGTGAACGAAGATATGAAGAAGCCAAGTCTGTGTTCCCTCCAACCCACCTCGAATATCTCTGACATGCTGAAATTTAGATGCGATCACCCTTGTCTATCTTCCGGACGGACCTATGGCGCATTTCAAGCTCACGTCGATAGAACTTACGAAGCAGATATATGTATGTCGTGGATTCTTAGTTTTTGTGTCGCGCTGACCTTCTGTCAGGGGCACGCGCGAGCAACACCGCATAATCCAGAGCTTGTTCTGAATAATTTTTCGACCAGCCTTGGACATGCTATGGGACGAATGTTGCAGACGCTGTTCCCCCCTCTCCCGGAGTTTCAAGGTCGGCAAGTCGTGACTCTACATAATCAACGTGATTTCTTGTTCTTCCGAAGACACAGGTGATTCATATCTAAATTTGTTGCGAACAGACCTGACAGTAGAAATGACACCAAGATACGCTTTCCGATCACCGGAGAAGGTTGCTCTGCAGGAGATAGGGCCTCGTTTTACGCTGAAGTTGCGATGGGTGAAGCAAGGAATTCCGGCTGTCCAAAACTTCGGTGCTGCCCTCAAAGCCTTGGAAATTTCAGTTGGGACCAAAGAAGCTTCAGAACTACCCGAGGAAACGCCAGCAGAGAACGATGCTCACAGCGAGAAGCAACCAGACGCACTGTCCGCTAGTAATCCGCCGAAGGACAACAATTTCCTATGGCAATGGAAGGTCTGTAGTTCTAGGATTATGTTTGGATCGATGCCGACATCACATCTTTGTAGCCAGAACTGGAAACCACGAGACGGACCTTTTTTCTGTGAACCCTCGACCTTTGTGTCAGTAGTAGTAGTGCTGAGATCTTTTGACAAGGGAAATTTAAAACTGCTGACTCGGAACAACTGCGAGGATAATGAACTGCGTTCTTGAACTTTGTCGTGGGACGACTTCATCTCAAGTGCAAGTGCCATACCTGGAAGGATTCACTACACTTCTTTAAGTCGTCCACATTTAATTGAACACAACGCGCCATGTCTTCAGAGGCCCCACCACAACCACCGAAAGACAATGTGAAACCCAAAGATTACTACGCCAAGTTCACTGTATGCTCTAGCTCAGCTCTACGCTTCTAGAACCCGTTCTCACCCGAAGTCTTTCGTATTCCAGGCTCGTAAATCGTACACTGAATACACCGAGTACGTGCTTGTGGCATTTTTACAAGCAAATTTGGGGCTGAATAATTCAATTTGAGCCCATGTGAGGACGCATCAAAGGCGTCTCTTGCTTGTATGGACCGAAATGGGTATGACCGAGACAAATGCATGGAGTACTTTCAGGCTTACAGAGACTGCAAGAGGGCGTGGGTACGAGCCATCCTGCCCTATTATACTGTCATCAGTTCAACTAAGTGCGCGTACCGTTCATTCAGCTTGACCAAAGAAGGGCGGACCGTCAACGTGGTCGTCAAACACCAACATGATGACCCCGCCAAACCTCACTTCAGACACATGGGCAGTACTCCTTCTCAATTCCATGTGATGTAAATATGACATGGCAGAGTGCTTCCTGTAGCACCTCGATTCACATTTCTCTGCCTAATTGCTTCATGATGTAGAGAATGGAAGCGACATTCCCAGAGCAAATTAGGGGCATTGCACGGGGGGCGGCGCCGTTAACAGACATCGTGGGCACACTGCTGCAGAAAGGAGGTCGCGGGACTGGACGATTACCGTCGTTCCCGCAGTTTCTTCCGACGAACTGCGACGCTGTTATTGTCCTTGAGTTCTGTTATCAGAGGTGACTTCTAAAATCTTGACCCTCGGTATGAACCCTCTTCGTCTTAGCGCTGAGGGCGATGGCTAGGTTTGGTTTTCCAATCGATTGCGGGCTGGCTACAAGTCCTGATAGCAGGCATCCATCGACGTGGATTCTTGCACAATGCGGGTTCTTCCGATTTCTACTTGGGCCACTTGGAGTTGCTTCACATTACGCGCGCTTATTGGCGAGCTCCCCAAGAATCGTACTGGAGGTGGCAAGCAAGTCGAGCACAGCAGAACTAACGCCTTAGTCGACAATGAACGTTAACCCCAATATTAATAGGCACTGGCAGTTGGGGAATAGAGATCAATACGCCCAAGGATCCAGACATGCTGTCTCGTTCTTCCGCATTCACTGTCCGCTCACCGGAATGTCGCAACTCATGGATGAGCAAATTGGTCCGTAAGCACCAATATTCAATTAATCGGGGTCTTGGCTCAGGTCATGAACTCGCTGGGTGCTGCTGGTGCCCACGATACAGCCCTGACAGCCTGACACGTCGCCCTCGGTTGGCTTCCATCATCTGGAGGTATGGCCCCTGAGGCTACGAGTTCATGCTCGACAGGGATATCATAGACGAGACTGGCGCTGAAGCCAAGCGGCACTGCCAGCCGGAGTTGATGACACTTGCTCGTAGCATCGCCAACGACCATGCCATCATCCACTCTGGCTAGCTGTTGAATTGAGAGTAAATCCAGCTTCCACGGGACTAAACGGGCGGCGCTGACTATTGACATTTCATAATTATTTAATATCGTGATCGTCTAACTGACCTGAGCTCAGAAAGGCCAACTTCTTGTCGCGTATGACACGAATCAGTTCGCATTGCACAGTCTAACGTTAACCCCGGAATCATGTCAATATCATGACGGTCATATGTTCTAGTTCTGGTCGGGAAACTTTGACAACAAATATTAGCCTGACGTTCACACAATTGAACAACCGCCAGCGCAGCTTGATTGACAAGGACTGACACTGTCATCAATCTTGTGGCAGCATTCAAGTTCCTCAAAAAAAAACGCAGTCCAGGCCCTGCCAGTACTCACCAATGGCAACAATCTCTGTCTTCCTCACCGCTGCGAGTTTCGTGAGTCTGCAACTACTTGTAATATCTACCCGAGACTATGGTGTACGCGACAGGTTCAAGTTGCTGATGGGATCATTTCATGAGACAGGACATTGATAAGGAGCAACAACGAGGCTGGCGGCCATCCTCCTTCTGGACTGTACCTTCAATCACGACACAACGTAAATTTCCCCTATAGTTCTACGGCAACCGCTTCAAAATCTCCCATCAGAATCCTATAGACCAAACACAGACATTTACTACACGCGGGTTTTCCCCGGAAATCATGCCATGCCTTGTCTTATAACAGAGAGCGACCTCATCAGCCAGGTCGACTTTCCCCAAAGCACCTATCAGGTCCTTCCAACCTCTTCCGTGAGAAGTCTCGCCACGATTACAACGCTGTCGTTACTGAGTGCCTTCTCGGCGCGTGGTGTTGAACCAGCCGTCCAAAGACCGATTTTTCTTGTCATCTAAAACGGCAGCGGACCCCGTGGTTTATCCTCTTTTTTCCCACTTGTCCAGGTCTACAAGGTTGTCTCTTTAACTACTTCATAATTCATACCGCGCCTGCCACTTTCCCTCGATGTACTGCAAACAAGCCCCACTCGCGATAGACTTCATCATCATTGGCGCAGGTAGGCGATCTCCTGCCACTTTGGTTGAACTATAGCCTATAGATCACATCCGGCTCAACGCGGATTTGTTCCGACTTACCAGGTGTCACTGGTCTCGCCACGGCTTTCAGGCTGCGTCAGTCTGGCCATGGCGTCACTGTCATAGACAAGGGCACTGGACCCAGCCAGGTTCGGTTCTTAGATCGATCGAGATTCTCAGTGACTCTGACTCTGACCGTATCTCATCTTACACGACTATAGACAGGTGCTGCTCATCTGCCCCCTAATCTCACCAAAGTCCTTGTCGAATGGGGGTTTGGAGATCAACTCAAGAAATATGGCCTTCCCATACGGGCGAGCAAGTTCCTATCAAGTCAGTCATAGCCCGTCGATCCAACCCACACGCTGATATCGGGTCTACAGTGGACGATGGTCACACGATCGGTCACCTCGAATGGCGAGAGGACGTACTGCAAGAGACAGGTGCCGATTATCTAGTGATGCAAGTAAGGTCCTTCTTTCCAGGGCTATGGTCTATTGCTTGAACGTGTATGGAGTACCAGGACCTCGGTGAAATATTGTTCAAGGCAGCCAAGGATGCAGGGGTGAACTTTGAGTTGGAGCTCACTGTCACCTCAGTTCAGTCTGATCCAGACCAGCCATACATCACACTCTCAGATGGTAGGACCCTCGTGGCTCACGTGATCATTGGTGCAGACGGTCCACGAAGCATCGTGCGGGAAGCGATTAATGGGCCAGCGGAAGAGACACTAGAAGGTCACACCGTTTATGTGTGAGTGAATTCGCGATCTGTTCTCACACAATGATGAAAATCAACCGCGGAACCTAGTGCCAGTATCTCCCGAAATCAATTGAGGGATGATCCAGAACTTTACGAACTCACAGCTTACCAATCGGACCGGCGTGAGGTAAGTATGATTTCGTCATGATCCCACGCTATTTTGTCCTGAGTTTGAAGCAGTACTTAGCATGGACGGGTGAAAATCGCCATGCACTCGGCCTCACAACAGTATGATCCTGTATCAAACTGTGTATGTTCTCCAGCTAACCGTCTCCAGGACGAGGGCAAAACATTTTCCATCTCCATGTTCGTGCCGGAGGTGCATCCAGACGGCCACCCGGAGGACGATGTCACCTTAGATGGTGTGATGGTTGCAAGGGACAAGTTGGATATTCCATGCGAACCAAGGTACGCTCTCGTACCATCTCCATCGTGACATATCTTAGGTCAGATTGTCTTAGACTTCAGCGGATATTAGATCGCATGCCTACATTCCTACGCAAACGGATGTACCACCGAGAGTTTGCGGAGGATTGGACAGACGAGCACGGAAGACTGCTTCTCATGAGCGAGGCAGCTTATCCGATATGGGTGGGTCGGATCCGTGTTCTATGTTTTCCTGCGCTAACCCATGACCGATCTTCAGCCGTTTTGCATACAAAGCTCTAGCATGCAAGTCGAAGATGCCGGTGTCCTCACCACTCTCTTCACCCATCTCAAAACCCAGGAGCAGGTATCACATCTGGCCCAAGCTTTCCAGGAAATCCGCCAACCACGAGCGCAATCCATATATAGCAAAGAGACGAAGGCGTTCGATACCGTTTGGGTTCCTCCGGGTCCTGCAAGAGATGCTCGAGACCAGGCACTGGGCGTGATGATGGCTGAGGGTCACAAGGGGTGGGACGAGACCAAGTTGCGCTGGCAGTGGGACGAAATCTGCGAAGTCTTCGGCTATCACGCGAGAGAGGCAGCTGAAGACTGGTGGGTTATGTGGGGGATCCTGAGGGAGAGAAGTCAGATGGTAACCAATGGACTTGATTATAATATGTCGGTGGAGGTACAGCGGCACGGGTCAATAGGGGACACTGTGATTGCTTAAGAGGCTTTCCGATACCCTTTGCATACACTTTGATTTTATGTTTGCTGGCGGGCCGCATGTATCTGTATTTCTTCACGCCCATGCTGTAGCACGATTCATACCCTATACTGACAATCGCTGAGCAAGGAGGCTCGACAAAGCTGAACACTCTCGAGCTGAGCTGAGGAGGGCATGTGTTCAGAATAAAACCAATGGTAATGTAAATGCGTTGCGAGAGAAAGCACACATGACGTGTCATTAAGCTCGGAGTGTTTTGCAATTCCATAGGAAGCGTCCGTCATTCGCGTATAGCAACTTCTGCAAAGGACTTTAGGTCGATAGATGCCAAGACGAGAAAACCAACTCACTGAAGAACTCGTACGAAAGCCAACATAAAGCATTGCTGGGCATGTGGGTCAACACCCGAGGTGACAGTCCCCGCCCAAATCCTTTCAACCCGTCTCGTTGCCATATGATGCGGAAAGCATCCTTCATTCCTCCGACTTTCCGAATTTCCGGGTCTTGTGATGACCCACGCGTTTGTAGAAGCGTCTTGGCCACATCTAGGGGTGTTGTCACACCAGCAGCAACACCTCCTGCGAGCCCCCCCGCAATAACGTGTGTCAGAGGCGAGTACTCCCCCTTGGGGTTTAGGAGCCGTTTTATTTGTTCGTAGACTGTGAATTGCACAGCCGTGAACGGAACGGACATCGTCAACGTCGTAGGATAGGATACATAGAAGGCGCCAAGGCCTTCATTACGATATACCACCCGGATAGCAGTAAACACCGACCGGAATTCGGATTGGTGTACCTGCATCCGTTGCTTGACGACTGAGTGTGGTGTTTGTGAACGGAAACTACGAGAAACAATATAGATGCTCACCGTCAAATGGATTCATCAGTGCATCGCTGGCGACAGTGGCGGATGCTCCTGCCAGAGCTGTGGACGGAAACCATGAGCGGCGCACGAGAAACAAGGGTAGGAAAAACGACGTCGCGAGGGAGAGACGGGGGTTGGGGGGACGAGTCAGTGAGAATGGGTGACATACACGTCGCTAGCCACTGATTTCCTCCACTATTACCACCTGCAAGCTCTTTAACAGCCTCATACGTCCCGAAATGTACTGCGTGGGCAGGCCCTGCGCCCAATATCACTGACGAAACGCCTCGCCATAGTGCCCGAACGCCCTCTGTAGATGATATTCGAGTGAACGCGTTGCCAATGCCCGTGTACACTGCCGCAGGAGAGGTCGCGAAAACCTGCATTCGCGTCTAACGATGTAAATATTAAGCACAAGAAGGCTTTCAGGGTAGTTCGAAAGCTGACTTTGATGCTGTCTACTGGAAACATGACTGCATGCTCCGTTATACCTGCCTGAGAGAAAATTCAGTATTTGTCGTCGTCTCATGTCGGACAGTAGTCCCAAATCGTGGCAGATGGATTTGGAATACTGGTCAATGACCAAACTACTCACCAAGGCACCAGCAAACATATTGACCTAGTGGCGCATTCACGTCAGCGAATGTTCTCTCATGGGGAAAGACAGCTCGGCTCACCGCAAGACCCGCATTAGATGGCAAAGCTTCATAGTCGACCTCCTCAGCCATGAGTCCAAGCTTGCGAAACAAGTGCTATGATTGAGGGTTTCCAACGCCGACGTGTCGTATGCCCTCCGAGGAACCCAAGTCTGAAGCACAGTAAGCGCTAGGTAAGAGGGTGTCCAACTGCGATCGAAAACAGACGGTTCAAGTCCACGACAAACACAGGCTTTCAAAGGGACTAGTGGCTTTTCTGTGCTGCAGCCGACGCGAGATGGCGGCTCGCGAAAAAAATAAACGAAGCAAAAGGGAATAAAAGGGCGGTGTTTGCTTATAGACAAATTTTGCTACCGAGCTGGTATGCGAAGAGTTGACCAGCTGAGCGCTAGCTACTAGTACACCTCCCTGGCTCCCCGCGAAACTTGGCAATAACCAGGCACACACCAGAATATTAATGTCAGTCAGCTGCTGAATACTTCGGATGGTGGAGGGACAACCATATTTTATTTCCGTAAAACGTACAACCAAGATGTATCCTCTTCTGTATTCTCCAACTCGTACCTTATGGTTCTGCACAAGCCGCGGTCTTGTCCTGTGCAGCCAGTCTGTCATGCTCCTCGATATCGCTATAAGGGGGGGATGACCTTTTTTAGTCGCCACCAACGAAAAAACACTTACACTGCTTCCCACGGATAGTCCAGCCTGGAACCGCGGGTGACGGAAGAAGAAAAGATTCCAGCCATTGATCAGAATTTCTTCATCCAACCCGAAGTATCGATATATATCTTACCACACATCGCCCACCTCTGCACCAGCGAAATATCTGGTGGGAAATCCGCATCGCTTAGCATGTCAAGCTAAACTTTGTAGCGTGTTAGGCACTCACGGGGTGCTGAGTGGCAACTCCCCGAGCTTGGGCTTCAACTTGTTGTGCACAACGAAAATTGCGAACTCGGTGCGATTAGCCTCGCGTTCCGACTCTGGAAGCGCCTGTAGCTCAAGTTCGACGTCTTTTTCAAGCTCTGAAAGAGCATATCTGTGGATACATTAGCAACACCAACCAAGGAAAATATATTTGGCTGGCCCCTTACTGGAGGGTTTTGCGCGAATCGTCGACTTCATCCTGCGGTGTCGAGATCGGGGTAGCATCATGACATCAGATAACAGACCACAAGGGAGGTCACATACGACGATGAGGGCTCTTCGACCTAGCAAAGTCTTACCAGGCTCAGGTCCTCTGTAGAGCGTCAGTAGTGCGTGGGTACACGGCATCTCCCGATTCTTACAGCCACTGTGTCCGGATGACTTGGCTACCCAGCTGTTCTGCGGTCGTGCCTGGGAGTGACTCGTAGAGTGAAAGACCGATGGCTTGGATCGGAATATTCCTTTTAGTAGAGGGGTCTTTCAAGAAGGTGCGCTGCAGTGGCGTACACGAGGCTCAATATGACCGCGTGGATTCCAGACGCACTGAGTCTGCGGAGGGACGAACGTACCAATACTCGTGCAGGGAAGAAACCGCTGTTCGATATGAACTACTAAGAAAGACAAAAAAAACAATGAGCATGGAACTGACCCTCCTCCTGAAGGCCAGAGCATGGCACCCATTAATTGCGTTGTGAGATGGTCTGATAAGAAACACGAACCGATCGCAATGAGCATATTCGGCTTGAACGGAGCGATCTTTTCAGCGCTCGCCTTGATTATGTTATGGATATCATTGTACGTGGCACGTAGGTGCTCAGGCTCGTCCATGGCAAACGTACAAGAGAAAGAAACGGTCAGACAAAGGTGATTTTCACAGACAAACTCGAAGCTTTGAAGGCTCCGAGAGGACCCGGGTCAATCCCTATAAATGTTATATCCAAAATTGGCGATTTTGGGGGTTTATGTCCACGCAATTTGAGGGGGGGGTTCTGTCAGCATACATACTCGGACATAGGTGTTTTGGGCTCATCCATCAGTGCTTTTGGATATAAACTCAAAACACGAGCCCCTTGTCAGCATGGTTGGATATATGCTATGGAACATGGCAATATGTCTGCATACCTGGATACAACATCAGACAACATGGAATCCATTGGGACAGCACATTGTGGCCAGTCACCTGGTTGAAAAATGTTCTAAGATCAATACAACATAGCCAAAATAACATGGATTATGAGGGTGTTGTAAGTAGACAATATTATATGCATTTACTCTACAACTTTGAGTTGAACATCTCTGCTGTCAGAGTCCTCTGATTTGGAGTCTGCCTGGGCTGAGATAGAGCACCAGATGGTCTGCATGGAGTGAACAGTTACTTGAGGCAAGTTTGTAATTCACTGTGAAGTCCTGGGGGATCTCAAAAAAATGAGGCCGGCACCAATCTACTCAGTCTGTGATGTCCATGGTGGAATTGCTTGTCAATGCAGAGAGCCAATGGCTGGTATTCAACCATGGTTGAGGCTCTATAGGTTGTAGATGCTGGTGGTCCATGTTAGTGGCAGTGAAAAGCAGGACTGAAAAAACAACTCACACATTAAGGTATTTGAACTCCTGGCATAGAGCTCATTGATCAGGTGTAGGAATACAAACATATGCACATAGCTTAGGTAATCACGTACTTACCTTACAGGGATCGTACTGTAGTCTACCTTAGTGACTACATACTAAGGTATACTACAGGTCCTTAAACCTATTTACAGGTTTCTACATCAGGCCTAGTGAGAAGTGGACATGTCGAGAGCAGTTGACATCGTGTGAAATATGACCAAACTTACCAGGACCGCTCTGACAAGATAATGAAAGTTATATCAGATTTTTCCAATGATGAGGTCTGTTCCAATAGTGCTACACATTATAATTGATATTGTATCATATCTTGACATATTCTTATTAGTTTGCTTGTGCTCACTCAGATATGCTCTAGTAGGGCAAGAAATGATTGCATTGTGAGGTATTACTACTACTGGTAGGCACTGGGTATGTGAAAAGTGTACATTGAAAATGGTGGGACAGCATGCACAGAATTATGGTGAAAACAGGCAGGAAATTGTGTTCAAAATGCCAGGACAGCATGCTCAGAATGGTAAGAATGGGGAGGGAAATTGTACTTGAAACAGTGGGACAGCATACTTGAAAACACAGCAAGAGTTTTGAGAGGACATAGGCAGAGAAATAATCAGGTGTGCCCCATTTGCCCATCACAACCTGTAAATGATCTTTGGTAGCTTGTGAATGATAGGTATCATTGAACTCACCAATGCATTGGCCTTGTCCTCGTACATCCTCTGCTTCACCTTCCCAAGACCATCCCAGTATGCCTTGAATTGGTTGCATGTACCACCAAAACTTGCTTTCTTCCCTTTGAATTGTTGGATCCAATGATGTGCACATAAGTTCCTAGTACATAGTATGCCACAACACTAGTAACAACAGAAAATTGCTGGAGCACTTACCGTCCATTTTTGTCTTACTGACTTTAGATGCAGTGTCGGATGGCTTCATGTTGCCTGTGGTGGATTGGGTGGGGGTGAGGGACACCTGGGAAGCAGCAAGTCTCTGTCCGGCAGATGAAAGTCGTATGGGAGGGGTGTAGGTTTGTGTGAGGGCAACCTATTACCTGACAGTGAAGGAACTGGAGGCTCCTAAATGTGACATCATGTTCATAAGTAGACAAAATGATAAATAAAACATGCACATCGTGATCACAAACATCTCACAGACCATTCTCCATGTCAGTCCTCTGTCATTTCAATTGGTGTCCTGCTTCCTCAGCAGAATCTTCATCTGAGTCATTATGATTACTTGGAGCCGGTGTTTGTGCTCTACCATTCCTACTTGTGCTTGGGCCAGGCTGAACCTGTTCCAGATGCAAGAGTTCTGTTGCATCCTGAAATGTTAGGGCCTTGAAAGACTGGATTTTCTCCCTCTCAGCCGCTGTTGTCACGTTTTTGAGATGGTGGTAGTAAATGGGTTGCAGAACTTAATGAGGCCATCCGAAATTATGCCAACTATAAACACACACCCAAAGCCTGGATGTTCCAGAGGTGTCCATTGCATGGTTCTTTCTTTATTCACATTTGTTCCAACCTCTTATTACAAGGGAGAAATTTAGTATCTTTACAACAGGTCAGGGAGAACAATTTTGGCCAAGGTGCTTGAACTGAACAGGTTTTATCATCAAATATCAGTACATGGGGGTCAATATGTTAACTATTTACCTATGATCAATGTGGTAAGAGTGCAGAGATGGATTGCAGTGTAGCTTACCTTTGCATGTACCAGAGACAGTGTTGAGCCCCAGTGAGAAGTGGTTGTGATGGGAGAGGTCGAGATGGGGTGAGATGTGAATCAATATTTTAGGATGTGATTAGATGAGGTGTCATGTGAATTAGCATAGATGAGTTTGCATGAGGTATGCAAGGTTACATGCTGCACGCTGTTGCATTTCTTAGTCAACATCTTCCATGCGCATACAATGCAGACACAAGTAGTACAATGCTACAACAAAACAACGGTTTCTACTTGTTGTCTAAGATACATGCAAAGGTATGTGCTAGCCCTCTACTTGTCTCTTCACACATATAAATTGTACCCCTATTTATCATATCAACACATTTTTATGATACATAGCTCGGGCACTTTGAATGGACCCCATCTGTGGGTTTGCGTTTGCAGCAAGCACAATTACAGGCGACCTCATGAAGTCTCTGAGGCCACTTTCTTTCGACATCTCAGCCAGGCAAATGGGGAACCTGAGAAGGAGAAGATACGGTCTCATAAGGCCCTCACCTTGCAGGATGCAACAAATCTCATGCTTCATTATGAAAGTCAGCCGGGTCTGAGTTCTCGCACAGACAGAAGAGTGCAAAGTCCAGCTAATAAAGGTCGAGCCCACTTGCAGTCTACTCCAGGGCCTTCAGGACGAAAACGAGCAAGAAGCAGTGATGAAAACAAACCCAGACCAGAGGTTTGTGATTTGTGTACTAATACATTTGTTTTCTGCTTGCTGATGTGAAGTAAAGACTTGGAGGTCCTTTCCACCTCCCTCCCCACCGCACAATCCACCACCTTACGATCCACTGCTGGACAGAGACCCTGCACTCCCACTTCCACCCCCCTCACCCCCACGCAATCCAGCACCAGACAGAGAGCCTACACCTGATAGACACCGTTCCCCACCTCCTGAAGAAAGACAACAACTAAATAACAATGCACCAATTGCTTATAACCACAGACAGCCCCCAAAAATTGATCTTGAGGCCTGCATGCAAACGGCCACCTTGCCGAAGCTACGTCAGGCCATGGACTTTGTCTCACTCCTCAAGAATGCTTCATTGCATGACCCTGTCATGAAGCTGAGTCCAGAGATGCTGGAGCAGCTAAGGAACCCACTACAAGCCCCCATGGACATTGAGAGTCCTGGCATTGACACAGTTTTGCCTGTTACCTTTCACTTGAGCATGCCTCGCAGAAAGCATATGACAGTATCATGTGTTCTACTCGCACGAACTTTCCAGCGGCTGAGGGTGTCGACGAGTGTCTCTCGTTCAAAGCTGTGGAGTCATTCATCACCAAAATACACTGGGGTTGACTATGTTCTTCACGACATGTGCCTGGACTTGTGTGCCACGTTCACCAGGCCCTTTGAGGACCTTGATAGCTGTCTGTCATGCGGCAAATCACGTTGGGACGAGGTCAAGCTCTGGAAAAGCAATGGTCAGCACAAAGTTCCCATCAGGAGATTCCAAACAATCTTACTGGGCCCACAACTGCAGGCGAAGTATTGTGACCCTGACAGCACTCACAATATGCATTGGCTGCATAACAAAACTCAAGTTGCTCAATGAAAAGAGTCCATTCATTTACACCATCTCTAAATGGGTACAACATGGTAGGTGGCCTTTGGGACTGCATATAGTCTACTAATCTTAGGGCTACAGTCTTTGGGCGGGCTAAACCAGGTAAGCGTACATATAATGTGCATTTTCATGCTATTAGTAGTACATGAATATTTTTGAAGCTGACTGGCCTTGTAATGAGACCACATATATACAGGAACTTGCAACCTTGTGGGAACATTGCAGGGTGTTAGAGTTCCAAGTGGTTGCACTGACTACAGAGTGTGATATGATCAAGTAAGTAATCTTCTTTCTACTCCACTATTTCTGCCATGTATTAACTCAAACTTCATATAGTTCCCTTTTTCAGCAGCTCTGAATGACCCTGCAAAGCACCAGTGGGGATAATTCAAACATCAACCTGATTCTTCTCCCCATGTTGTCCGCTTCTCGCCCGACATGCAAATCCCATCCCAAGATCCAATTCTGGACCTATGCGGACTATGTTGCTTGGAAGGACACAAGTGCCGAATCACATGCCAGTCTTTAAGGAAAGCTACCATATTTAGAGGAGGAGAACGGTGGGGTTGTTTCCAAAGAAACACTTACTGATGTCCATCGAACCATGTGCAATGTGTGGTCAACACTTGTCCATCAGAAACTGGCTCCACAGCATTGGGGCCAACTAGACATGTCCAGACACCAAATTTTCCACACTCTGGTAGAAAATGCTCACCCTCTTTTCAAATTCGCAGACAACAGTTGGAAGTTGGAGCGGCTAGCAACATCCACGTATCCATCGTGGAAGAAAAATCACATTGATGAACTAGGTAATTGACTTCCGAGGGGTTCCGTTTCCGAGGATGGGACCAGTGAAGAGGAAGCCGAGTTCAATGACAATAGCAAGTCCAAGAAGCACAAGGTGAAGGTCTCCATCAAAAGCAAGGACAGTAACAAATGTTTCAAAGGTACGCAATCACCAATATTTACAGTGCATCTAACTATCCTTAGCAGGCAGTCCCTTGACTCGGAGCGAACCAGAGTCATCAAGCAACACAAGCGCACCCACCAAGTCATCTTGTTCACATTCACCACCACAGTTGCCACTATCCCCTCCTCCTGTCAGCGAGTGCCAGCCCAAGCTTTTGCCATCACCATCACCTCTAGTGGGGTCACCTGGCTCATCATCTGGTGATGAAGTCCCTGCTCCAATTGAGGTATTAAACCCACTGTACATATTATAATATTTTGTTGATTCTACTCTAACTAGTACTGTTCTAGCTCTATGTTATCCCTGGCTGCTGCCAGAGCCATCATTGGTGATCACTAGAACCACCCCCCTGACATCTCACACACCCCCAAGCCCTCGGGCAGTCTCCGCAGACACACCAACTGCCCCCACCACAAACGTGCCCAGCGCTGCCTGATCACATAACTCAGAGGTTCCAACTTTGGATGCTGTCCTTCCTGTGGTTCCCATTCAAACACCCAGTCTTACACAGCTCCTCCCACAACATCCCGTGCCTGATCGAAACGACACTAATGCTTCTGCCAAAGCCAGCAAGATGTGCATCGGTCCAAAGCATAATGGACAATAAGTACTAACCCTGTATACTACATTCCTTCAAGTGCACTGATCCCACTTAGGAACCTATGCGCCCATCGTTGGTTGCAGCAATTCAAAGGCAAGAGTGCCACTGCTGGTGGTACACGAGATCAATTCAAAACATACTGGGACAGGCTCAGCAAAGTGAAACAGCAGGTGTACGACGACGAGGCCAATACATTAGTAAGTACAAAACATTATATTATAGGCCTACTAACAGGTATGTGTAGGTAGCTAATGGTGGATGGTGCCAAGCTGAGCTCGAGAAGCCACTCACTTAATCCACAGTCTTTGCACTTCCCCCTTTGAGCCCTTCCCTCATGTCAATGCCCCATCTGGATCTCCTCTCCCTTTCTTCCTGCACACCATTTATTCCCTCTCATCCCATTGTCGTCCTGTTTCCATCACGCATTCACCACGTTTTCCTGTCTTGTCCCACCTTCCTTCCCTCAGGTCTTCATGTTCTGTTCTCAGCTTTATTTTCCATACGCTTTTGTGCCGTTTTTGCCCCATTTCAAACACATTTTCGCCCATTTTCCTGTGCCAAGTGATACCTACCCAATAGCTAATAGCTACCTACTGTGATGCCCACTTCGTATACCTCAAAGTAATATCATATCATTTGTCATCACACCAGAGTATATGCGAGTGAGCAAAAACAGGCCAGAGTGAGTATGTCAAAATATGATACAAGGTGAATTATAATATACGGAACTACAGTAGCATATCTTGTCACTCAAAAAATGTGATATAAATCTCATTTTATGAGTGGAATAGGTCCTAGTGAGTTTGGTCACATTTCACCCCATCTCGACCTCTCCCATCACAACCACTTCTCACTGGGATTGAGCTATTGTAGGCTGTAGCATACATTGTATGTGTGTCGTAGATGCAGAGCAAACAATGTAGTGTACAATGTGCATCACAACATGCAACATGCAATCTCTGTCACACAATTTCAGATGTCACATGATTCGATCACATGTTAAAAATTCTATTCATATTTAACCATACATCAACCTATATGGCCATGTCCACTTCTCACTGGGGATCGGGGTAGACAGCAATGCTAATTGGCACCACCAGAACAGTGGTGACAATGATTGAAACTAGAGGGATCTGAAGGAAGTGTAAACTTGATTCTTGGGCTTGCTGGTTCACATACTGTACTGTCCAAACACAACAGGGTGAGTAACTCAGTCAGTAGAACTTTGTCATTGTCACCCATGACAGGAAGTGTAAACAGGGTGTGCAATAATCCACCAGACTGAGTAGCCTTCCAGTTGGAGTTGGGCTGCAGTGCAGGTTTCTGGTGCACTAGTAACATAGTAGTGCTAGGTCTTGACAATTAGTTCCACCCATGACAGTAGTACAGGAAACTGGTGATATTAGAGCAGATGTCAGAGGGTGTTGGTAGCAAGTCCACTTGGGGGTGGGTACAGATCTATACACATTGATAAGAGTTGGCATTGGGGGAGAGTCATGAGGATGGTGGTTTGAGTGAATGTGGGAAAATGTAGCAAACATCTGGAACTGGCAGTGACCTGCAGTGCCCCATTCGCTGTGAACTCGCTGCCAGCACTCTGGAGATCAGTCAGTGCTATAAGACAGGACATGATGCATGACAGCTCGCCTTGCTCACACCCGCCAGGTTGTAATTGTTGGGGTGACAAGGATTGACAGCGGCTACCAAGAGTCTACTAAGATGTCCGCATAGAGGATCTAACGTCACTACCAGCACACGCCTGCGCCAGCATCCGGGATCTGACACCGGCTAGAAACGGCCCTCATTTCGTCCGCATACACTACAACCGTGGCCTGAAAAAGGCCCACTTCCGTCCGCACACCGGACATAACATTTATAGGGATTGACCCGGGTCCTGCTCCGAGTCTATCGATGATGGTATCCACGTGACCATGGCCGCACAGCAGATAATAACGCTACGCCTCAAAAAGCCAGCCTAGAACATATCATCAAGTATACAACAGGACAGAATGTCGTCGCAAGGAGAAGCAGGGCCCTCTGGAGGCCAAAAAGCCATAGGGAGTCTCGCAAAGAAGCAGTCGGATGTGACCAGGCAGGGAACACAGAAACTCAAGTTTGTTCCAACTCTCCCCGCTCGCAGAAAGAAAGAGTACGCCATTCGAGTAACTACATCACCATCCTTGCGATTCTAATACGTTTCATCTACAGAGAGGTCAAGCAAGTGCGTAGCATCTTTTTCGCCCACATCCAAGAATTCACGTCAAGCCCTTAGGAAGCCCCGCCATCCTCTGTAGCAACAACTACAGAGAGGGGAACTGTCCGAGGACGTGGCAGAGGTCGAGGTAGGGGAGGCGAAGGAAGAGGAGCTGCTCCTCGACCGCCTCCAGTTGAAATGACGGCGAGCGGTCCCTTCGCCATGGGTCCCGCTCTCGCAGGCACTTCCGCTCGCCGTAGTGCACCCAGATCAAATTTCGCTCCAATCGTTCCGCTGGGTCCTACAAATGCGTCAAATTTGGGTGCAAACCTGTCCAATACAGCGGCCCCAGCGCTAGAGAAGAATAAGCAGCGTGAAAATGTGCTCGTTGATGGGGGGCAAAGACCAAAGACTGAGAATGACGAAGAAGTGTACTCAGAACCGGATGAGGGTGTCCAGATTATCGACATGGAGAACGTGAGGCAGATGGATTGGATGGCCCCCGAAACTCTACAAAGAGAGCGGCATGATCGGAAGAAAAAGAAATTGGTGAAAATCGAACACGAGGGTTTTGTTTTACCATCAACTCCGAAGGGAAAGGGTAAGTCCTCTGGCCATTCATTTCTTCACATCAAACCTCACTAGATTGTCGTAGATCCTGCTGGAAAGGTGATCAATGACGGTCAGGAGGTGGACTCCTCAAATGCGTTGAATCTGAGCGAGAGCGAGGAAGAAGAGGAGCTCGAGGACCTCATCGAGGACTTCGCGATTCGAGCAGGTACTGCTGAGGTTGGAAATTTCAAGCATTAATGAGCATAGCTGAAGCCTTTTCTGCAGGAGGGCATTCGACAGGAGCGCTTGTACTTTTTCCAATTCCCAGAACCTTTCCCGACGTTCATATCCAACGTGACTCCACCCTCGGAATCACCATTAGCTATGGACATCGATACGCCAGATCAGGGAACCTCCACTGCTAAACGCAGGGTATCCTTTGCAGACGACGTGAAGTCCCCGGCACCAGCGACGAGTTCCACGACACCTGCTGGAGCGGTTGTTGAACCTCCAAAAAAACCGAAGGTGGATGGTATCATTGGTCAACTGGAGGTCTACCGCAGTGGAACAGTGAAGATGCGTCTTGATAATGGCATTGTGCTGAATGTACGTCCATTCTTGTCGCCTTCGTCAGATTTGTACAGACCTGATTTGAATCAAGGTTTTTGAGGCTACACAGCCGTCGTTCCTGCAGCAGGCAGTTCACTTGGACATGGATAACAAGAAACTTCACGTCCTGGGCGAGGTCAACAAAAGATTCGTGGTCTCGCCGGACCTCGACACGCTCCTCACAGCCATGGAAGCCGCGGACAAAAGAGATGGTGGCATGGCACTAGATGATGCCAACCTCATCAAGATGGATACCGTCTAGCGATTCAATGCATTAGGTAGCTAGCAAAATGGAGACACTGAAAGCGAACTATGGATGGCACAAACTCTTCAAACGTCGATGAATGCACAAGGCAAATTCTGCTCCTCCTGCACCCCAGACGACTATGCACGTGTTCGGCGTTAGGGTGTCTATATCAAACCCCTTCGTGGCTGGATGCACGAGACCCGGGTTTCCTAGCGTACTGTCGCGTCTTATGAACGAGGGATAAACCAATCCCAATTGCTCCATGAGATATTCGCTCGTGAGTCCGGTATGCAGTTGTAGAGCTAGAGGATAGTAGCGAACTTGCAGGCGAAGAGTCAGCTATGACGCTCCTGTGGCCTTTGGTTTCCGTCGGAATCCGTCCCGCCTGGGCTGCAGTGAGGGCCTGCGGAGATGGCACATTGTCGCAGTTTCTGGAGATCAGGTTGCAACTGGTAAAATATTGCCGTCTTATGCCGCAAGGAACTCGCTGACCACAGTAGCGGGCGGAAGACAGGGTTCTGACCCATACCCGTAGAGAACCGAACGCAATCCAGCGAGCTAAAAAGAACCACTGCTGACCCGTCGCAGAGGGATGGACACCATGTCCTTCAAGACCATCTATGAATCGACGCACACTGGGATATGTAGCCAAACCCGATGGTGCATGTTTGTAGAGGAGAATGCCTGGAGCTTTACGAATTGCCTGTAGGTGACTTCTGTGAGCAAGTTCAGAATGCGCAATGAAAGTGTGTGTACCCTCGCTCACACGACGCCTTGGGCGATCATTCAATGGTTAACGACCCACTTCGGAAGCCTCCAGAGTGGTTGGAGTGTGCTCGGAGCCTGATTGGAAGTGAAATATGTGGGGGCTAGCTCTCCTTTGCACTCCAAGTCGGTATGCAAGGACACGGAGCTTGCCCTTCAAGACAGATGAAACTACACCCGACTCTTGTGCAGGACTGGTGTTCGGTGCCCATCGTAAGCCTTCGTGAACTTGCCAGAAGCGCGTACAGGGTGTCAACGTTGACAAGTCGGGGCTTGGCTTGCACTTGCGACGTTCTCGCTCACGTACTTGGACGTCCACTGATTAATTACAGAGTATTGGTACTGAGTGACCACTAAATGAAACGCAAGTACCATTGGCCGTCACACATGTCCACCAGCGGGAGACCTAAATCACCCTACACTGATTCGGAGCAAGACATCGCTGACACTGTCTGGTTCAATGGCTCAGAATGCTTGGGCAGCTTATCGAATGAAAACATCAATCAGATTTGTTCATGTAAACACATTTATAAATTACATTGCGCCAGCCAGGGACATTTCCTCCCAGCATCGTACTACGACCCACGAATGGATTCCCTATCAAAAGACCGTTAGCATATTGATGCATACTGGACAACGGGAAAACACAAATAAAATGTCAGTAAAAGCGGTAAGATACTGCCAAAGCAGCTCCACCGAAGGTAGCTGAGATAAGTTTCTGCACCGCAGGATGTGCTCCTGCATAAAGCCAAATGCCTCAAACATCATATAGGAAGGAAAAGCCCACCAACGTCTGGCGAAAAGGATACTCACTGGCACGGTGATCGACGATGAAGACTGGTGTGGTATAATCGTAGAGGTAAAAAAAAAGGGTGGCGAGTTTATATACTCTGGTGGTGTAACTCCGACTCGGCAAGCGCTTCCGACGCGACGCTCCTCCGCACCAAGATCATGTCAACACCAGGGTACTCCGAGCCTTCAACCCCCCAACCTCAATCCACCCAGTCTTCGTACTATCAGCCTCAAGGCTTCTCTGATGCCTCACAGACACAGACACAGGCCTCGATAGCCGGGAGCAGCTCCAATACTGCAACATCTGCTGCCTCTACCGCTGCACCTTCTCAGCCACAAACGCGTCAGGCAGCAGAAGAGGCACGCAAGGACCGCACTTTGGCAGAATTTCTCCTTATCCTTGACGAATATGAACCTCTGGTTTGTGGATCTAGGACATCAACGCAGAGGGTTTTTTTTGACCCCTCTATCGTAGATCCCCAACGAGGTCACCGACTACTACCTCCAGAGGGTTGGCTTTGATTGCGAAGACGTGCGGCTGTGAGCAGCATGGTTTCCTACTACTAATGTGCGTACTCACGTCTTGTTTCCCGAAAGGAAACGCCTCCTCGCTCTTGCAGCTCAGAAATTTGTTTCCGACATCGCTGCTGACGCATACCAACATGCTCGTATACGTACAAATGCAGCTGGCGGGCGTGCCCGTGCTCCTGTTGCCGGCTCCGGGGGTGCCAAGGTGTGTCCTTTCGACCATTACTTGCCGTTTGCTGGGGCTTAATATCGCCTCTAGGACAAGACTAGGACTACACTAACCATGGATGACTTGAGTGCGGCACTCGCTGAGTATGGAATCAATGCAAGGAAGCCCGATTTCTACCTTTGAATTGAATCACATTGTTCGAATGGTTGTTAACGTCCACTGATGTTACCCCACTGCCATGTACTCGATGCTTGTACAATTCCTCTCAATAAATAACTCGCAAAGTGAATGTCCGAGTAAATGTCATGGATCTAATCGCGCACTGAACAAAACTACGCAAGATCATGACCCTACCATAGTCTCTTGTCCTTGGAAGTCACTTTGAATAGGCGAGTGAGAAAGCAGCAGGCTGCTGTATGGTCGACTTCGTTCCCTTAACATGCCCCAGTTCACCCACCAGTTCACCGCAGCTTCGCAAGTACTGTACCCAAGAAACTCGCTTACCGCTTCCCACTGACACCTCAGCTTTTCCTCATCCCGACCTGGTCTATCTCGACATACTTTACGGACGTTCTGCCTCGCCCATCAACACGATTCTTCCAAATTCATCGGTCCACTCCGATGGAGGATATCTTCGGACGTAGGGCCTACGTTGCAGTTCGGAGCAGAGATCCAACGGTCGTTCAAGCCTGTAGAACGATGAGAAACGACCATGAGAACGAAACTAGCTTTTCACTTCGGATCTCCGGAGATGCGCAACTTCTCCCTCGGTATCATGTCACCATCAGCAAAATGCTGAGGAAAAGACATGCCATTATATTGTCGTGATGGATAAGATAATCCATTTTAATCCCTTGTCATAAACTGTCTACCCCTTCTCATGATTATAATTCATTATCTTTTCTTCAAAAACTTCCTGGTGCTCATCCATATGAGATACTAACCCAGGTCAGCCCATCAAAGATAATTGCAAAATGGGGCTAATCGTCTTACCTGATAATCTTGCCATCACTCAATCATGATGGGGCATCCTCCGAAATCGATGTGCATAGATTCGTGCGACTCGGACGAAGGGAGGTGCATGATGGAACAGAACCTGCGACCATGATTTCACTTGGAATGCGTGAAAATTTACGACACGACGGTTGATGGCGTCAAGCCCAGATATCAACCTCAGGCCTACTAGCCTGCTTAGCAGTAGGGGAAGCAAAATGGCAGTACTCGGAGGACAGATCAAGTTCGACTACTAGTAAGTAAATACTACTAAATCCAACAAACCCAAACAAAGACTGGTACCACAGCGCTACCTAGTTGCACAAAGAAAGAGCTGCCCGCTGCTCTAGGCACAGGCCTTGTACAGTCCACGCAATACATTATCAACATCTGACAAGGTTGCCTCTTTACGAGATACCTGCAGGTACGCTTCCGACTGCCCATCCTCGGCGTAATCGATGGGTCGAGAAGCAATATGCCAGTGTTGAGGATGTAAACCCCGAGAAAACACCTCGGCCACGGCCAATTCGCTGTAAGACATTATGTAAAATTCCCAAAATCCATCGAACAGTCAAGGAGATACCTGACCTTTCCAGCACCGCTCTCGCTTCGTAGAGATGATCCTGGTCCAGCGTGGGTTCTGGACCTGCCTTCACGTAGTCTCCGCTCTTCATGATGTGACCATCCTTGGGTTGGAGAATCCTTGTTACTGATGGCAACGAGGACTCCAGGTTGCTGCGTTCGACTTAGAGAGTGTGAATAGGTACAAAGCGCGCTACGCACCGTTGCACTGCTTCATTAACTATCTTCTCGACGCCCTCAAGCAGGCATGCTGTCGATTCTAGCAGAGTTCCCATGTCATATAATCCATCTTCACCAAATTCACCGAGCAACGCGACCGCGTACTCGCTTCGCTACAGAAGAAATTGAATGCCTGATATGTCGACGAGGGTGTTAGTACCAACCTTGAGTAGGTATACCTTCCTTCGAGAAGTTGTGTGCGGTTCCTGATTAGAGGCAAGAAACACGGATGTCGAAGTAAGTTCACAACCAGACAAAGGTTTGGCGTAAGAGGCTGGCTGGGAGGAAGAACTTGACGAAGCCTCCGAGGAAGCTGGACTAGGCGAAGGAACTCTTGACGGACGAGGTGTGCCTGCATCTGGCGTCTGAGGATCCTGTTGAACCGGGTGTTTTTCGTGCTCTCGATCATACCGAGTGGGAGAAACTTCCTTTTCGGTAGGTAAACTGAATGAATTATAGGAAGAAATTGCATCCTCCAGCGCGCTTTGATCAACCTGCGCCTCAGAACACTCGGAGGCAGCGTTCGATACGGCACCTTTGTCTGCATGCGCAACTTGTTTCTGTTTACGACTTTTTCCGAAGGTAGGCCAGCCCCACTTCCTAACGTCCATGCTCGCACCAAGCCCTCCTACACCAAGAAAACCGTTTGAGGCATGTGCCTCCACGTTCGTCGATGTTCGTCGACAGTTGTCAACCGCGTCACCTGTTTGCGCCAGTCGTTCTGGCTTAACTGTCGACCCAAACGTGCTGGCGATTTCGGGTGTCGGAGGTAGGAGGGTCATTAAATGCCGCGCCAGTGCAGCAGGGTATTGTGTACTTCTATATCTGTTGGAAGGGGCGACATAGTTGTGTGTCAGCACAAGTGCCGCCACGCCTTCAGGTACCTGCAATGAATAAGTGTCGATGACGGGTAGAATGGTTTGATATAATGGGTGAAGGGGTAAACCTGGAAAGATATCAGGTGAGTGGGTTGGTCAGTGAGGAGACGGAGGCCCACCAAGGTCTACGCTGAGGTCAAATCCTTTCCCCAAGTCCCAGGACCACGCCCAGACGGTGAAAAATCTTTCAAGCTGCAACTCTAAGGCCTGTTGTCCAAGAGAAGACAGTATGAAAGTAAAAGAACCATGAGTTAACTAAGGAGCATGTGGTATCAGCATGTAAGGAATTAGAACGGATCGATATATTCGACCTTGAATTGTTCGTAGCCTCGCACAAGGTAGGCGCGGATTGCGGCATCGTGCAGAGAGCCGTCATGATATTCCGGTTGTGGTAGCTGATCCAGTCCTGTTTCCTTCACTTTTCCCTTTCCCTTATCTTTGATTCCCGCCTTTGGAGGTGGAGGCCGTGGGGTCTTCGCTAGCTCGATGGCCTGGTTCATTGCGACACCAATGAGAGGGTGATACCAATGAAAGTAGGGTCACACCCACCACATGCATCCAAAAGTTGGGCTCTGGACTAACCATTGTCATCCTCCTTGTCTGGGAATGAACA
Organism: Paxillus rubicundulus Ve08.2h10; assembly: GCA_000827395.1. Lineage (NCBI taxonomy): Eukaryota > Fungi > Basidiomycota > Agaricomycetes > Boletales > Paxillaceae > Paxillus > Paxillus rubicundulus. The sequence goes on along the minus strand of KN825028.1, from coordinate 9,943 downwards.
TTCTGACAGGAATCTGTTGAATGGAAGATCCTGAAGAACGCTCAGCTCACACCCACATTGCTTTTTACTATTTCCCTCACTCTACAAAGTTAACGAGAGCTTTCGCAAGCCCAATCTGCCTCAGCATCTTGTCCCGGGATACGGCTCTATCCCTAGAAGTGTAAAATAGGATTTGGGCCTGTTCTTCCGCATCCTCGTTATCATCGGGCTCTGGGGTGTCGGGTCGAAGAGTAGGATTGTAGATTGTTAGATACAACAGGGATGGAGGGATTCGGCTCATGATGAGTATGGAGCCGACCTGGGTAAGTACAATATTTGAAATTACTACCATATCCAGTCTCCTTATAACATGCAGAATGAAATCGCATGTAAAACATATGGACCAACAACTGGAAGGGCTCTAAACAGTACATAGAATACGCGATCATGAAGGTGGTTTGCATTTGTCGAGTTCTAACGTTCTGGTATTTCATCACCGTCTGCCGTAGGTTCGTTTGTCTGAGAGTTAACGTCAGAAAACGGGTTCAAAGACAGCTCAGAGCTGACTGGGGAAGGTAAGGAGGAGTGCCACTCCTCGATATGGACGAAGCTGTCGTCAAATTGTCTGATTCCGTCGACATCGTCATCAGCTTCTGCTTCGTTGGACGATGTGGGAGATGTTTTAAAAGACTGCGGGAAGTCGAAAGACTGTTCGTCCATGAGAAGCGAACCCAGCCGGCTCTCCGACATAAGCTGGTCACGATCAGAGTCCTCAAAGTTTGATAAATCGCTTTCATCAAGGGGCGGAGGTGAAGATGATGGCGTCAATAAACCGTTCAGCGGCTGCTGGGGTAATACGGAGATTGGAGCGACGCTTTCGTTGGGCGGGGTGGGAAGCTGGGTCTCTATGGCGGATGCAGCGTCGTCGGCAACTTCGGCGGCTTGTGCCCTCGCTTCCTCTATCTTTTGGTAAGTTTTACCACCCAACGGCGCATTGCTTCGACGCTTGTAGAATAACAAGTACGCATTAGCGTTCTAAGAAGGGAGTGTTGGTTGCAACTCTTCGGAAAGGAGGCTGTTGCTCACTCACCACTGCATGACTTGCTTCGCTTTTCGTGACATAAGAATCGTCGAAATGGTACCATTGCTCAGTGACATGATTGAGCGCGTAAGCCCGGTAATGACCTCCGCCCAGTCCTCCGATGTGTTCGTCGACCGCGTATAGGTCGTAAATAAGGGGTTCCTCCACATCGCCAATTCCGAGTTCTCCAATATCCACATCGTTCTCGGCCAACGACTTCCCAACTTTCCGCTCACCAACAAGATGGGTAAGATCGAGGCCTTGAACGGGAAAGTCAACAAACGTGTCGATCTTATCTCTGAGAGCGCGGCTGTTACTGAAGCGCTTGAGATGGACTGCCAGGATATCCGGCACTTTCCAAAGGCCAAATTTCTTCGTCGCCTGCTGGTGCTTTTTGCATTGGGGGCAGTACCACAGATCGTCCTCGCTTAACTGTTCTTCCTTCGTGAACTCGATCAGACAGTCGTCAATCGATATCCCCTTGTTCTTTTTTTCCGAAATCGTCTTCGCCGCAATGTATTCGTTGTGTAAGAATGTAGTCCAGTCGTTCCACAACGCGTGCTCCCAGCTGGAGGCTTCGTCACCGAAATAATATGGTTTCATGTTCTCGTCGAACTCGCAGTAGAACGCGTCCATGTCCTTGAGCAACGGAGCGCCCTCTCCCATCTCGTCAATGCGTGTCTCCCAGGATTCGAAGCGCTGGCCCGAGGAGCCATATGAACCAAACCCAGCGCCGTAGTCTTTCTGCCCAGGCTGGAGACGCAGATTAAAAACATCTTTCTTTGTTCCGACGATTTGGGGGATGCCAGAGCTCGCGGAATCCACCTCCGCCTCCTCCTGGATCACGACCTTCTGGTCCGTGATATCGCCCTCATCAACATTCACCTCTTCCATAGGGACGACCTCCCCGTCCTCTTTAATTTCCGTGAGAGAATCCATCGGCGGGACGGGGATAGGCACGGCGTTGACGGATATAGATGGACCCTCTTCCCATGTGAAGAGATCGCGAGCATTGCGGGTCCACCGCCGGAGACGCCGGACTACAGCGTCGTACATTGCACGCACGCTTCGGGCCTCTTCTGGGCTAATGACCGCGATGAACGGATAACCAAAAATTGACTGGGTCCGGTAGCCATAAGATGGCCGTGGCACATGCAGGTCGGCTAAGAACACTGGGAGAATGAACGGGTCTGTGGCTTTCTTCTTGTACAAGCGGCTTTGACGTGAGTTGCACGGCAGCTCGAAGCACACGATGAGGTCGCTATCTGACATGTCACCACAAAGAGCATTATCGTCGAGGTTCTTGTAGAAACGATTGTTGAACATTTCCAGGGTCAAGAGCTGGAATCAAGGGGTTAGCAGCCGAATAGAGGGCAGGAAGTAAACTGACGTTCTCCGGTGGTGCACCCATCCAACGGCCAAGCAGTGCACGCAATTCCTTGAAAGTGGCATCGCGACTGATCTCAACCGGAACCTAAAACGATTTCGTAAATCAAGTGACACGAAAGAACCACAAAGTCTCAACCTTGACATGAGGCTTTGACCACTGCCACGGAATATAAAAGACACTATGTTTCCACTTCATCGTCACAGGAAGTGGAAGGGTGAGGTACATGAAAGGGTCAAAGGTTATCGAGATCTATTTGAGTGACGTCATCAAAACGCACTGCGATGGCCCACGGCGCTTTCAACACACCTTCTTGCATTCGGGACACACAAGGGTGCTCTGATACTGGCCCTGGAACAAATCGACAATGACGCTATCATTCCGTTGCATGTACCCATGCCATGACTTTTGAGCCAACTGCGCGAGTCCAAGATCCCCACCATCCTCCCAGTCTGGCTTCCCAACGTAGGGTTTCTTCAACACGCGGTTGAGGTCTTCATGCAGGCCGTCCAGTAAGAAAGCAACGAGCTCTTGTGAATCGTGTTGTTGATAGCCACTGAACTGTGGAGCAAAACGTTGTAGTTGTAGCTTGAATTCGCGAGGTGAGTAAGTAGAAGCGGTCGAGTCTTTTGCCCAGATACGGTGCAGAAGCGCGCCGAAAGCCTCCGCAATGGCGCCACCCATTCCAAGCGGGTTGTCAGGGTTTAGCTCGTTCTGGTAAACGCCAGCTGAAAGGCATAAGTCAGTGAAATTGGCCAATGAAGAGAACACCTACAAAGGAAATAATCCGTAAGTTCCTCGGTGTGTGCAAGACACTGAAGTGCTGAGTTCATGAAACAGGTATTGCCCCTTTCGCTGATGTTAGAATGACAACAGATAAATGCCAATCCACCTACATATTTCCAAGACCAAGTGTTCCTGGCTCTTGTGTCACTTTTGCCTTGTAAAATCCAAACGATTTGAAAGGAGTGACTTGCAGGTCTTTAGGTTTGACAGACGACGATCCAGCTGTGGGTGTCAGTGAACGTGTCTGTCCAGGTTGAATGTTTGTCACAACGCTGGAATTCTGACCGAGGCGGCTAAAAAAATCGTCTCCAGAGCTGAAGAGCGGAGGGGGAGCGGATGAATTTGGCACAGGAGTCGACGTTGGATCTGAGATCCATTTGGCGTCCTGCTGAAACTCGACAATAAAGGGATCGTCGAATTCGATTAACGCTTCCTCGAGAGTTTTATCGTTTATATTTAAGAGCTCTGCTCCATGCGCGGTGAGTTTTGATGCTGGAAACTGCGATCCTTCAAATTCTCCTGGTTGGATTTTCCATATCCTGTACGGAACACTGGACCGTGCGGATACACTGGCTACAAGCTCCCTGCTTAGGGTCCTCACTGTATCTTTGGTAGAGAGCGTTACATAACCATGAGGTGGACCGATCGGTCCGTCCGCCTTGGAGTCCACAAGGGAAAGCACTTTGAGGCGGGGAGGTCGGAGTTCCAGACTAGGTTCCCCAAATTGGCCCCTTGCAATCACAGTGCGAGGGAGAGGATGTATGGCTATACCGTACCTGCACAAGGCTCAAATCAGCCAACAACTTTGAGCTTCACGTCGAGATGACCAACCAAGTGGTAAACGCCTGCCAGACATCTGAAGGCACGAACTCGACATCGACACCCTCTGTTAGGTTGGAGGTAAGATTTCCATTGCGGTCGAACAGTGGCGTGTTGTCCACTGCCCCCACATCCTGTTCCTCAAGTGGGCCACTCTTGTCGATGATACCTTGGCAAGCAATCTCCCATCGCCTATACCATTGGCGAGATACGATATACCAGGTCTCCCCTACTTGCATGGGTTTGTCGCGTCGCTGCTTGACGCACTCAACCTTCTCTGGGGGAGTGAGATTCGCGGGTGGCCACTGATAGATAGGGTGTGAAGCTGCGAGTGTCACAGCGTTGAGCTGCTCGCCCTGGTCCGCCATATAAGCGTCGATTTGGTCTGAAGAGTCGGGGGTAGGAGTGTCTGGAAATAAGCCGTCGTGTGTGGCACGAACTGCAGTAGCGGATGAAGGGCCTTCTGAGGCAGATCTCTTTACGGAAGATGAGTCTGATTGCATTGATTCTGAACGTTGTCTCTTGCGACTGTTAGATCCCGGATCCAAGTCTTTAGCTTTCAACGAGGGCGACGCTGCTGGCGATGGCAAGCTCATGACATTTAGTGAGATATGATCAAGAGAAAGAAAAAGATGCTAGAAAGAGTACTTTTGAGGTTGAACAAAACCAAGTTACTCACTACCTAATTAATATTATATAATAAATGTCAGAAATTTGTTTTCACCATTGCAATAAATGCTGATTATAAAATATTGTCATTGTCGTTGCAATGCCTAATCCTAGCCCAAATCGGCAATCTCTCTCAAATGTTGCGGCTCTGTTTACGTAGCGAGGCACGAGTGAGGAACAGAGCTTAAGGGCCCGTTCGGCAGCCTTCGTTTTGCGTCCGTTTCGTTTCGTTTTCGTTCGTTTTGAATTCCCACCGTTTCGAAACGGACGAGCGTACAGCCAAACCGAAAGTGTTGTACGTTGTCACAGTTCTGTCACAGTAGTCACACATAGATCAGATAGCAATCAACTCGAAGTCTTCAATATTACATCACTCTGCCTGTGACACCTATTCTACTGTGATAGCTCCATCAACTTCTCAGAAAAAGAGAAGCCTTGAAAGCCTTCTTGAAAACCTCACATCACCACAAAAAAAAAGTAAGCTCTTGCTGCAGCTGTCATGATGGCAGTTCTTCCATCTATTGACAAGATGCCACAGCACACCTCAATCTTGATGGGGCATGCATGGGTCTGTGAGCTGTTATCTGGACATCCTGTTTGCTTTCACAACATGATGGGAATGTCCAAGCCCATATTTTGCTGATTGCTTCATGAGCTTGGAAAATATGCAGGGCTTTCCCATTCAAAGCACATTTTTGCTGAAGAACAGCTTGCAATATTTCTGTGGATGAGCCATACAGGTGCAACAAACAGGGATATGCAAGAGCACTTTCAGCACAGTGCAGACACTATCTTCAAGTGAGTACAGGGATTTTTATTGATTGTAAAATATAATATAATTCATATTTGCAGAATTTTCTGTCATGTTCTTGATATGGTTGTCTCACCACAATTTTACAACCAATATGTTCATCTTCCACCCAACAATGTTATTCCCCCCAAGATTTGTGAAGAACCAAAACTCTACCCATTTTTCAAAGACTGTTGGGGTGCCATTGATGGCACCCATATTGATGTCTTTGTCCCAGATGATGCACTCACCACTCACTATTGGAACTGCAAAGGTCACCTCTCACAGAATATTCTTGCAGCATGTATATTTGACATGCAGTTTTGCTATGTTCTGGCTGGCTGGGAGGAGAGTGCTGCAGATAGCTGCATCTATGATTCTGCTTGATGGACTGACTTTACAATACCCCCAAACTTGTGTTACTTGGCAGATGTAGGATTTGGAATATGTGATTCCTTACTGGTCCCTTATTGGGGTGTCTGCTACCATCTCAATGAGTGGAAGTGATCCTCACAGAGGTTTTCCTTTCTTTTAATAAAAACTATGGTTTATTCACTCAGTGTAATTATAGCCCCCAAGACTACAAGGAACTGTATAATCATTGCCATGCAAAGGCTCACAATGTTATTGAGTGCATTTTTGGAGTTGTCAAGTGCCACTTCTGTCTCATGGCGGCTGCTCCAGAATATAGCCTTGAGACACAGGCAAAGCTTGTCCCTGCACTTTGCATTCTCCATAACTGTATCCGTATTCATGACCGTGATGATGCTGAGAATATCCCAGAGGATGAAGTGGAATCATCCACCCAGATGAGGCAACAGATACCAGCAGATTTTGGACACACCATCACCCAGGCTGAGCAAACTAGAGCAGGCAAAAATTGGGATGCAATTGCCAAGGCAATGTGGGCACAGTACATTGAGTATATTAGCAGGGAAAGGTAGAGCTACTACATGTTATCAAGCTCTAATTGTATATAGGACGTACAAATGGCAGGATCAGTAACAGCAAGATATGCATCTGCCTCAGAAATATCCTTGGAAAAGAGAGAAATTGCCTTTACATGTTCCTGGGTAGACAAGATAACATCACCAGATATCACAGCAATAGCATCAATATGCCTCTTTGGAGTAGGGGGGAAAGCTCCAAAGGTACCTTGAGTCTCAGGAGTATTGAGTGAGGAAGCAACAGTGACAAGCACTTCAGCAACTCCAAGGATCGCTGTTGGCCCAGTTACCTTTGTCCATTTTTTCTTTGGCACAGACACTGGTGTCTGGGGGATGGTAGTGGTGTGGTCATGTTTCATTCCATGAGAGGACAAGACCAGAACCTACAAGATCTGTTAGCAAGGGTAGGTTAAAACTAGGATTAAATACCTCCTCGTCAGATTCACTGTGTGGCTCAGGCTGACTTGGCTCATCAGAGTCAGACCAGGGAAAAAGCTGAGTTGCATCAGAATCCAGAATCAATGGAGCACCAGGAGACTTCTCCAAGTCAGAAATATGAAGGGCACCCTCCACCATAGCATGGCAGCCTTCAATAAGGCTAAGGATATCCTCATAGAGGGGAAATGGGTTGAAATGCCAGTGCTTAGCTTCTGGGTGGGCCTAGTGGATACAGCTGAAAAATTATGTGTAGTAGCTTCACATTGGGACTCACCTCCAAATATTTTTCCCAGACTGATTCTACTCTGGACAGCCCAAAGGACCCAGATCTTAACAAGAACAGTTCTTCATAGTCTTCACAGCACCACCACTTGTCTGGTGGCTGTGCTTGAGCACCTTTGCTGTTGCTGTGAATGCTGCATGTTTGAAACTGCCATTGTCAGCAGAATTCACATCTACAAATGTCTTGAGGGTGTTGACCAGAGTGGTATCATCACTGGAGCTCCATTTGGCATTGTGAGGTGCCTTCTCATTCAGGGTATCTTGTTTCCCATTGTCTTGGGAGGTGGTGGGAGTAGTAGATTTGCAAGCCATTATGGTATGGATAGAATGGGTAGTATTAATGATGAGGCAGCTTGAATGATGGACAGAGTATGGTGAACTGAAGGTAAAACAAGAGCATGACAAGGAAGTTGGGAACGAGAAAGGCTGCCAAGCATACTTGTCTGTTTTGAAATGGTGGGAATTCAAAATGAACAAAAATGAAATGGAATGGATGCAAAATGAAGGTTGCCAAATGGGCCCTAAGTCTTTGGGCAAGCAGCAGAAATTGGTGTGGCTCTCTTCTTTCACACCACCACCTTCTCACTACCACTTGCCTCTGCTCTGTTCATGTCTCTCACCATTTCTCCTTTTCCCATACTCTCCTTGAATATAGCACCACACACTCCTTTTTCCATCATCTCCACATAGCTGACCCTTCTCTCGAAGTCCCTCCAGACTTTGCCAGTGATGCCTATGGGCCAATCCGAGATGCTTTTATGCAAGCAACCAATGAGACCCCCCAACAAGGTGCAGATCACCTCAGAGCAGCATGGGATGCAAAGCACAATGCAACAATAGAAATATGAAATCTGTGGCATACTGCAGAAACTCAGGCACTTGAAGAGGCTGAGTGTGCCCAAAGAGAGTTAGAAGATAAAGTCAAATTTCCTGCTGAAGAAGCTGAGTGTGAGCACAAAGAAGTAGAGAAGAAGAAGCCCAAAATGAACAACTTCAACAAAGCAACTCCCATATTCAACATCATTGTGCCCTGCCCTTTTCAGTATGCTCTTCAAAAGCTCAGCACTTTTGACTACATAGACTTGTGGTATTTCTCCCCTCCTGGCTGCCTGGAAGCATCCAAATTTAACAGATCAAACACTGATGATGCCTTTTATGTCTTCAAGATTGGCAATGTCCTCACCCTCTGTTCCATTGCCTCTGTCAAAGTGTCTGTCATGGGCTTGGACATGAGAGTGGAGGGGGAGTGACATGTGAGAACATGGACCAGGTTGAGTGAGAGAGAGTTCCAAGTGAATACCAATGACTGGTGTTGTTACCACCAAGAGTCCATACAAAGCCCCCAAGCAACAAAGTAGAGCATGTGTGCTTATGTAAGTAGTAGTACTAACCATCCTAGTAACTTTGCAATGGATACAGGAGAGCAATAAAGTATAGTAAGAGTCCATGATGTAAGAGTCCATTAGAATAATAAAACAAAAGAAGGGATTGTAAGGGGTGTGCAGGACAAGGTGTTGTCCTTGACCCTCACATCATCCTCCTTTTTAGGGAAGGATGACGGCTAAAGGTTCAAATGATTGGCAGGACAGGATATGCAACCTGAACGAGTTGTTGTTTGTGGCAGGACAGTATACTTGGAGCATAGATTTTGTGGGCAGCATATAGGAGATGTGGAGCAGGAGTGTGCAGGAGGGACTGCAGGAGCAGGAGGAGCAGGTTCAGTATCATTTCCATCTTGCTGCCTACTCAAAGGCAGAGCAGACTTGGATGCCATGTCTGTGTGTGGAGTTGGTGACCTGGATGCCATAGGATTGTTGTCTGAAAGAATAAAAAATCAGGTGAAGTCAGTAAGGTGCGGGTGTGTAGTGCACAGGTGATATCTATGGTAATGGTCTAAAAGTTTATTGTAAATATGTGGGATGTTGGAAAGGGGTAACCTAGCATTTTCTGAATCAGGAAGTGAATGGGAATGTACAAAGTATTCAAAGTGATGTCCAATGCAATGGGAGTCAAGAATTCTGTTGATAGATAGCACAGGATCATCAGCTAGGCTAAAGGGTTCAGGATCAGAATGAGGGTGAAATTCGAAAGGGTCCTTGTAAGGTTCTAAAAGTGAAATATGAAAGACAGGATGAAGGCGTTGTGGGTTGATAGACTGGCCCAAAGGAGGGGGAAGTCTGGGCTGGTTAAAGAAAAGGTAGGGTGCGAATGGTTCGACCCTTGAGGGAAGCTGTGAGCACGAGGGTAGAAGGATAGGTCTCCTCTTCCTCGCGAGTGGAATGGAGGTGGCTCAGGAGTCAGTCGAGCAAAGGTGAAGAACAAATAAAGGAGAAGACTGATATGAGAAGAGATGGGCGAATGTGGGGCTTCCGGGGGAGCGAGGTGCGATGGGGGCGATGGTGCATGACCGACCGAGGGATCCGGACGAGTCTTGTTCTGTGTTGGACTGAGCGGATCTGGGCAAGCCTGGATGGGGACTGTGTGTTTGAGTCTTATAACCGGGAGGGTCGCGCTCGAAAGGAGCAAAACCAGAATAATATGATAACCAGGGAGGAGTCATAAGTAGGTAGATAGTTCGATGCTCTCATCAAGCCTAAGTACAGAGCTTTTATAGTCTGGGTGACAAAATTTGCCAGAAAAGTGGACTAGACAGGGATTGAACCCGTGGCCTCCAGCGTAGTACAGTGGCGCTCTTCCAACTGAGCTACCAGTCCGTTGGACTAGATCCTAGCTCAAGCATCAATAGGCATTAGACAGTAAGCACC